>JAPPVO010000013.1:19576518-19655439 GCA_030407325.1 Camellia japonica | reverse complement strand
CATTATCATGCATTCTCCTCATCGCGCATCGTCATGCGCACTATTATGCATTGTCATGCATTTTCCTTATCGCGCATCGTCATGCGCATCTATTATGCATTGACATGCATTTTCTCTATTATGCATTGTCATGCATTTTCCTTATCGCGCATCGTCATGCGCATCTATTATGCATTGACATGCATTTTCTCTATCATGCATTGTCGTGCATTCTCCTTACCACGCATTGTCATGCGCCTCTGTCGTGCATTGTCATGCATTTCCCTATCTCTATTATGCATTGTCATGCATTCTCTTTATCAAACATCGTTATGCGCTCCACAGGAGGTTACACATTGCTTGCGTTAATCGCGCTTGCTTTACTGACATGTGTTCATTCCTGCTATACACATTGCTTGCATTACTGCATGCTTTACTTACATGTGTATAATGTATCTTTCAGGTGGTTACACATTGTACACGTTTCGGCGTGTGCTTTACTTACATGTGTTCATACCTTGCTTGCTTTACACATTGCTTACGTTTCTGCGTATGCTTTACTTACATGTGTTTATGCATCCCACAGGAGGTTACACATTGCTTGCGTTAATCGCGCTTGCTTTACTGACATGTGTTCATTCCTGCTATACACATTGCTTGCATTACTGCATGCTTTACTTACATGTGTATAATGTATCTTTCAGGTGGTTACACATTGTACACGTTTCGGCGTGTGCTTTACTTACATGTGTTCATACCTTGCTTGCTTTACACATTGCTTCGTTTCTGCGTATGCTTTACTTACATGTGTTTATGCATCCCACAGGAGGTTACACATTGCTTGCGTTAATCGCGCTTGCTTTACTGACATGTGTTCATTCCTGCTATACACATTGCTTGCATTACTGCATGCTTTACTTACATGTGTATAATGTATCTTTCAGGTGGTTACACATTGTGCACGTTTCGGCGTGTGCTTTACTTGCATGTGTTCATACCTTGCTTGCTTTACACATTGCTTGCGTTACGCTATGCTTTACTTACATGTGTTTATGCATCCCACAGGATTACACATTGCCTGCATTAATCGCGCTTGCTTTACTTACATGTGTTCATTCCTGCTATACACATTGCTTGCATTATTGCATGCTTTACTTACATGTGTATAATGTATCTTTCAGGTGGTTACACATTGTGCACGTCTCGGCGTGTGCTTTACTTGCATGTGTTCATACCTTTTGCCTATTTTACACATTGCTTGCGTTGGCCGCATGCTTTACTTACATGTGTATTTTCAATTCTTATTTTACACATTGCATGCATTGTCGCGCACGCTTTACTTACATGTGTTCAATTCTCATTTCACACACCACATGCGTTGTCACGCACTTTTCAAATGCATTGTTATGCATGTTCCTGACGATATTGTACCTGTTAAGTTCATTTCTTTTTCAGGCACGATATTGTATGTACGGTTCATTTGAAGCCGGTGCAACCGGACGAGCCGTACAGGTATTGTATTCACCCCATGTGAAACGTGGTAGGAATTGCATAATTCTTTTACATCCTTTCTGCATTGTAGTGTAGTTGGATTCGTGTTCACTTGCTTAAAACTGTCGCATGTTTTGCTTCGTTACAGCATCCTTAGCATGATTGTTAGTCAAATCTTGCATCTTGCATATCATTTGCATTTTGCCCCAGCCTTCGGGCACATCGCTGATGCTTATGCTAATTGTTTGTCTGAGTCTTCGGCCTTGTAAAAAATGGGTCGTCTCTGGGCTTTGACATTCACTCCTGTCACTTTGTGACTTCTGAGTTCTGTCAAAGAGGGGCAACTGTAGACACCCCATTTTTGACCGTCCTCAAGACTTGGTTGTGCTTGTAGGTACACCCAACAACTGGTTCGATTGCTCGCCCAGCATTCGACTGTCGCGGCGGAACGTCACCGGTTCGAGTTTCCGGACCCTGTATCCTTTCTGCCTCATTTTTGGACCCTGACTAGGTCCTGTCAGAGTGGCCCTCCTAGTGCACTGCCGGCCACAGGCATGGCACTGCCGGCCATGGCTTTGCTCCTGTCGGCCACTGGTGAGCACTGCCGGCCATCAGTGTGGCACTGCCGGCCATTGCTGATGGCCGACACCCCCCATTTCTCAGCTAGTTTCCGGGCAGATATTTTGTACCAGCTGGATTCCTCATATCTGCCCTCCATACACGTGTATGGAGGGATCAAAGCTTTTGGAAGCTTGTTCAAGAAGCTTTAGCCTTGCATTGCTCTATATAAGCAAGGGGCTTCTTCCTTACACCAGGTTCTGAGATTTTGGAGGGCACAAATCCATCTCTCTCTCTATATTGCTTGTGGTTAGAGCTTGGAAGTTAGATTTCTTTGCATTTTTGCACTACACCTCATAGCACAAGGCTTCCATCACTCATTCAAACACCTTGAGGCTAATCTTCAGAGGCTAGAAGCTCAGATTTTTGGACCAAAAGGTTGCTAAAGACTTGTTCTTCAAGGGTAAGCATCTATTTCCCTTAAACTAGTCTTTCTTTGTTTCATTTCTAATCCTTGCTTGCAAGCATTTTTGGGCTCCGACCCTAACTGAAAATAATCATATTTTGAGTCCCTTTTCATGTTTGATTAAGGGTCTTTTCTGTTTGAGGCCTCCTTCCATCACTTGCCTCTTAACTTTCTTTTAGGCCTATTTTTGCATAGTATTTTAGGCTTATTTGTGAACTGTTTTGAGCTTTGATGTAAACTGTAAAGTGGCTTTTTTTGAGCTCTTATTCAACTTTGTTGAAGGGCTTCCTCTGTTTGAGGTCATTTACTACCACTTGCCTCTTTACCCCTCTTTTAGGCCCTTTTCTTGCATGCTAGTTTAGGCCTACTTGTGTTTATTTTTGTGGTTTGATGTAAACTGTGAAATGCCTTATTTTGAGCCCCTCTTCAACTTTGTTGAAGGGCTCCTTGCTTTTCGGGGTCGGCTGCTGCCCCTTGTCTCTTTGACTCACTTTTAGGGCCATTTTTGCATGCTAGATTAGCCCTATTTGTGTTCATTTTTGAAGCATGTTGTAAACTGAAAATAGTCTTGTTTCAGCACCATTTTCATGTTTGATTAAGGTTCCATTTTTTTTTGAGGTCATATGATAGCATGTATGCTTAGTTGCCTCTTGTTTTGAGCCTTATGCCTAAGCTATTGTTGCATGCCTTGTTTGGCCTTCTAGCCACTGAAATGCAGTGGATTTTCAGTGACTAAGACCCTATTTTGAACCTCCAAATCAGAGGGGGGTGACCCCCTCTCACCTTGACTTGTTTGATGGCCATTTTGGTCTTCTAAAGGGCCCCCATCTTGCATACTTTGTTGACTGATTTTGGGGCCAATTTTGTGAGTTTTAGGACTACCATGTTTGATTTTTAGAGTTGTATATGTCATGCCACTTGTCTATCTTGTATGTACCTAATAACTCCTTGCATAGCCCTCTAAAGGAGTCCCTCATTTTGGTATGCATTGGCTGCATTTCCATGGTTATTTGGGCCTATTTTCACATGGTTTATTCACTGATTTTTGCTGGTTTGATGAGTTCTCACTTGCATCATATATTTGCCATGTAAACCATGTTTGCTAGTCAAATTCGCATGCTAATTTAGTTCATCTTGTTAGCACTTTTTGGCCTTGCTTTAAACTGGAAAAGTCCATGTTTTGGGACTGTCTTGGTTCCGTCTTTAGACTTCATAGTCCAATAATGCATGCTTTGTATAGCTGTAAGTCATTCTATGTGCCTAGTTTTGCATTTCGGGGTTCATCTCATGCATCGGGTGCCATGTTGCCATGTTTCGGGGCTGTTTAGCATCATGTTTGAGTGCTGAAATTTGCATGTTTGCATACCATGTTCCATGCCTTACCATGCTTTGGTAGAGTGGCATTCGTGCCTTAGGTTCGGTCCCCGGTTTGCGTGCATGTGCGCACGCATTTCGAGTGTCTCATTTTCATCTAATGGCTACTAATTTGGACCTAGTTGAGAGCTGTCCATGTTGGTGTAAGCCCATTTTACCATGTTGTCTCATGCTTGTTACACGTAGTATGTCATTGCATACTTGCTTAGCTTTACATGTCTCGTATGCTCGCATGTCCACATTGCATTTTGCCATGATTATCCAAGGTTGTCGCCTCACATTATGTTCATATGCTTATCACATGTTTGGGTTAGTTGCATGTCTGCATACTTAGTCCATATTGCGTGTTTGCCATGCTTATGTGTTGCATTGTTCGGTTAAGCGTTAATCCGAGCACGAGGAACGAGGGGTATTCCATACTTCAAGTGATGGGATGCGTCTCAATTCTCGGTCGCCGAAGCTCTTGATGATTCATGATAGAGTTCTAGGCTTTACTTGCTTTACATGTGCATTTATTTTACATCGAGTCATGCAATTCGACTCCTCGGCCATTATGCATCGATATGCGTGATTGGTGGCGCGAGAATCGAGGACTACACTCCCTGAAGAGTAGTCATGCATACATGTGTGAAAATACTTTGCCATGCCTCTTTGTCGCTCTCTGTTGCAGCAAATCAAGAATCAGCAACCTTCCGGAGCTTGGCACGTATTCCAAGAACAATTGCAAACAGAGGCCAATTGGGGCATCGCAGTGGATTTCTGCGCAAGGCAACCTGAATATGCATCATTCATCATCTGGATCAGAGCTGAGGCGGTCCCTGGCTTGCATGCCAAATTTATTGCTTTCCTAGATTAATTTGTTAATTAATTAGGATTTTGTATTATTTATTCGGACTGTATTTATTTGGGACTGTATTATTCTTTCGGACCCTCCGAGTGAGGGCCAATTGTTGTAATAAGGGTGTGTACGTGTGTGCATGTCTTCCAATCCCTTTCTTTCTCCCTTTTATTTAACCGCTTATGATGGTTAGATTAGGGCATATTTCAATTAGCATACAGTATGATCGCATGTTTGCATTCATTCACCTGTTTTGCATGCACCGGGCTCGGCGCATCATACTAATTGCATTTGAATTTCAATTTCAAATTGAATATGTGTTAGCTGTAGCATTTCACATGCCATGTTTAGAATAGCCGAGCCTGCTATAGTTGCATTTTGTATGTGTTGCATTAGGCATTTCTGTATAGTTAGGATCGTGCATTGATTTCTAACTGATTTCTATTTTGGCTCGGAGTACGATGTAAGTATTTATGCTTTAGCATCTCGCATGAGTGTGAATGTTAACATGACAGCATGCTTACCATGTGGCTAAATGCTTAGTTGATATAACTGCCTGAATGCCTGTGGGTGAAGGTTGGATTACTTGAATTGGGATAATTCATTGAAATCCGCATTTTGGCCTACTTGCGAGTAGCAAATTTCAAACATTTTCCAAACAAATAGATATGCAATGCTTTGTTCCAAATTAGGCGATCTAGTCTATACTTGTTGTGCTGTGCGCATCACATAGTAATTCTAGCTAATTAACCGGAATATAGAAGCATGTGTTTTCAAAAATGAGATATCATGGTTAGTAGAGGCCGATCTTCGAATCGGGCGAGCGGGGGTGCTCACGAAGTGACCTTCCCCAATCGTACCCAAGTTCCCGAGCCGAGGCAACTTTGGTGATGACGGACACGTGGCCTTTGGCACCGAGTCAGGGTTTCCTAAATTTCCCCATTAAAAAATATTTAGGTGGCGACTCTGTATCTGGCAAAGCAGTCCATGTTTGGCACTTCTTTCAAAAATCTGTTTTTTTCTCAAAACGATTTGCCGGATTTGGACTCTTTGGTTCAAATTAAGAACCGTGACAATTTGAGTCCGAACTGTAGTGAACCCCAAAATGAACAGAACGGGACTCACCCTCCCGGGGCATTCGGGGGACGTCTACAATGATCATACTAGATTAACCTGGATCTTCCTCATGAAAGACAAATTTGAAACAACCCAAATCTTCAAAAATTTTCACATTATGATTCAGACACAATTCCAGTCAAAAATACAAATTCTAAAGTCTGATAATGCTCGGGACTATTTCAACTCCATTCTAGGAGAATTTTTAGCAAAAGAAGGGATAGTTCACTTAAGTTCATGTGTTGACACCCCACAACAAAACGGCATCGCTGAACGGAAAAATAGGCATTTCTTAGATGTTGCTAGATCGCTAATGTTTTCCACAAATGTTCCACAATTCTTCTGGGGGGAAGCTGTTCTTACCGCAACCTACCTTATTAATAGGATGCCATCTAGGGTACTACATTTCCAAACCCCTTGTCAATTTCTCCTAAAATCCTTTCCAACTGCTCGCCTCATCTCCACCATCCCACCAAAAATTTTCGGGTGCTCTGTCTTTGTTCATATCCATCACCAGTATCGAAGTAAACTTGATCCCAGGTCGCTCAAGTGTATCTTCATTGGGTATTCATCACATCAAAAAGGGTATAAGTGTTACTCTCTGGTCACAAGGAAATTGTACAATTCCATGGATGTCACATTTTTTGAAACCAGTCTTACTATCCTAAAATCGTCATTCAGGGGGAGACTCCAACCCAGGAATATCCATTTTGGACCCTTGAGTCATTTAGTGAGCCATCCATCCCCACCAAAAATCACACACCTCCAGAGTCATTTAATCAATCTTTACCTGCCGAAAATTCCGAGTTCATTGTTGACTTGCGGGATAATGAGCACATCCAAGAGGACACGGAGGAAGGAGCACTTTCTCAACAATCCCATGAGGCTGAACCGGGTTCTAATCCAAGCAACATTCCAGGTAACAATATTCCTACCACAGATAGTACTGTTGATTCTGAGTTAGAAAACAGTATTCTTAATATGCCCATAGCTTGGAGAAAAGGAGTTAGATCATGTACTCAGCATCCCATTGGGAACTTTATTTCTTATGATAAGCTATCACCTTCGTTCCGTGCCTTCACTTCTAGCATCACGGAGATATCCATTCCTCGGAATATTCAGGAAGCCTTCAAGTCTCCTCAGTGGAAGGTGGCAGTCAATGAGGAAGTTCGGGCTCTGGAAAAGAATGGTACTTGGGCAATTACTGATCTTCCAAGAGGTAAGAAACCAGTTGGATGTAAGTGGATTTCACAGTAAGCACAAGGCAGATGGTAATGGAACGTTATAAAGCTCGGTTGGTCGCCAAAGGATTCTCCCAATCCTATGGCATTGACTATCAAGAAACCTTTGCTCCCGTTGCCAAGCTCAACACTGTTCGTGTACTTTTATCCTTGGCAGCTAATCTCGATTGGTCACTTCACCAACTTGATGTAAAAAATGCCTTCCTCAATGGTGACTTAGCGGAAGAAGTTTACATGGACATTCCTGCTGGACTTGAGAGACATCAAATTTCAACAAAGTTTGTAGACTCCGAAAATCCTTGTATGGTCTCAAACAATCTCCCAGGGCCTGGTTTGAACGGTTCACTAAGGCAGTGAAAGGGTACGGTTTTGTTCAATGTCAATCCGATCATACATTATTTGTGAAGCACTCCCTAGGAGGGAAATTGGCAATTATCATTGTTTATGTGGATGACATAATTCTAACAGGTGATCATGAAGAGGAAATTGGCTTACTTAAAAAATTCCTAACAAAGGAATTTGAGATTAAAGATCTTGGAAATCTTAAGTACTTTCTTGGAATGGAGATTGCTAGGTCAAAGAAAGGTATAGCAGTCTCACAACATAAATACGTTCTAAACTTACTGAATGAAACAGGGATGCTAGGATGCAAGCCGGCAGAAACTCCTATGGACACAACTATCAAACTGGAAGAAAGTGACGGTAGTGCACCAAGTGATAAAGGGAGATATCAACGTCTTGTGGGAAAACTCATTTATCTTTCTCATACAAGGCCAGACATCGGCTTCTCTGTTAGTGTGGTTAGTCAATTCATGAATAATCCAACCGAAAAACACATGACTGCTGTGACCAGAATATTGAGGTACCTAAAAAGGACACCGGGAAAGGGTCTCTTCTTCCAAAGACAACAAATAGAAAAATTGAGATTTTTTCAGATGCAGATTGGGCAGGTTCAGTGACTGATCGAAGATCAACCTCTGGCTATTGTTCGTTTGTTTGGGGGAACGCGGTTACATGGCGAAGCAAGAAACAGTTAGTGGTAGCCCGTAGTAGTGCTGAGGCAGAATTTCGTGCTATGGCCCTAGGTATCTGTGAGGGAATCTGGTTGAACAGACTGTTAGAAGAATTACGGGTTCCATCTGAGCATCCCATGGTTTTATACTGCGACAACCAAGCCGCCATCAGTATCGCTAAGAATCTGGTTCATCATGATCGAACTAAACACGTGGAGATAGATCGACACTTTATCAAGGAAAAGATTGAAGAAGGAGTTTTTCAAGTCAGCTACACTCCCACAAACTGTCAAAAGGCTGACATTCTCACAAAAGCTCTTGCTCGGGTTAACTTCGAAGATCTGACGGACAAATTGGGAATGATTAACATCTACAACGTAGCTTGAGGGGGAGTGTTGGAAATCAAGCTTCTTTTCATTGTTAATAATATATAATATATATAATGTATATATTATATTAATAGTTGTGTGTCATTAGTCATTAGTCATCAGATGTTAGTGCCACATGCTTTCGGCTACTTTTATTTTTATATGTTGTATGCTTTCGGCTACTTTTCATTTTATATGTTGCCTTTCATGATGTTGTCTAGTAACTATCAACATAATGTTGTATAATCTCTCCTATATAATGGAGTATCCTCGTAAGGATTAATAGAATTGAGACACAGAGCCTGTTTTTGCTCTTTCAATCACTCTCTCTCTCAATATTTATTTCTTCAATGATGTGTGCACACACAGAGGAAATATGAATTCTTGTTTGTTATTTGTAGTGTTGGGATTTAGACCATCTCCAATGGTTCATCAAATCCATTATTAAATTTAAATTTGATAATAAAAAAAAAAGTTACTTTTTGATTCTCCAACGGTTCATCAAATTTAAGATTTCACTTTTCTTTAATCAAACTGAGAACTAATGTGCTTTTCATCAAATCACTGTTTACTGCCGTTGGATTTTCACCACTGGATGATCACCTTAAAGCAAAAATTTGTGAAAAAATTACAATGGTTGATCAATCGGCCGGTTGTCCACCTGGTCGATCGATGGTTTGATGATGTTTCAAAACCTTTCGTTGGAGCACTTGATATCAAAGGGAGCTTTTACTCAAATTTGGTGAAAAATTTATGCACCGTTGGAGATGTATCATTGAAAATATCAACAATGAATGATTTACCACTATTTAAGTGCGAATTTATTCACACAATGTAAACAATATATAATAGAGTAATTCTATTTACACACCACCACATCTTAGTATATACCATTTTCTCAATACACAGAACACACATTTTCAATTTTTAATTTCATCTTACTTCTCAACATCAAATTTATTTATTTATTATTATATAAAAAAAAAAATCCTAAATTATCCTTGACATGGATAGGCCCATAAAGGCCACAGCCCATAGTGAACAAACCCAAGCCCACCATTTGGATCCCATTGCATACTCGGTTGACAAAGTCCATGACAGCTGGAGGCCAACTGGGCATGAAGGGCCAATGGCATTCGAACATGTGGCAGGTGTAGGACATGTCATATCAGCAGACAAAGATCTGCAAAGTTATTGCCACAACACATCACCATTAATGCAGCCCATCACAGCATTTATTACGACAACACCTCCCCGTCGGAACAGCGCCCCCTTACCCTGAACAAGGTAAGCTAGAGCACAGGCTTTCGGCGAGGTGGGCACGTCGGAAGGGACAGTGGAATGATTACCAAAGGATATAAGCAAGCATCGAAGACAAGAAGAAGGTTAAGCTTTCCATCTCCAATCTCTCTCTACATACTTTATCTCTTTTCCTTATTTGCTAACTTGCCCGTCGGAGGGTTCGCTGGGGGACTACCCCATTCCCTATTGAACTTACTTGCAAGTCACCTAGTGGGCTTCGCCACTCGGACGTGGGCTTGAGGAGCTTGGATTGGTCCAGTCCATCCACCGGGAACGAACTGCACTATCAGTTGGCGCCGTCTGTGGGAACTGGTTTGTCCGTGCGCTAGTTGTGTTCATTGCCGCCGGAGACCCTTTTCCAGCAACCTTTTCATCTCATCCATCAAGGTGTATGGTCACGACTAGATCCATGGCTTCCCACCATAATGCTGCCGATCAACAAACCGACCCTCCCAATCCAAACAATCCACCACAGTATTTCATCGAGCTTACCAACAGCATTAATCGTATGGCCGAGCAAAATCAGGCCCTGATAAATGCTTTACTCCAAGGAAAACCTCCCATTCCTCCACCACCTCCAGATATTCTACCCAATCCAGAACGAACTCCGAGCCATACTATTCCACACCCAATCCACCTAACTTGGGAGGTTTGCAACCCTCTCACCACATATAAATCCACCACCTCCACCCCCACACCCATCGGTCATAGCACCAGCCCCCGAGGGAGAGGCCAGCAGCGTCCAACACCTGTCTCCCTCTGGTGGCGACAACATTCCCCTTTGGGACGCTGAACTCCGTGCCATGAAACTCCAACTCCAAGGGGTTATGCAGAACATCCAGCATAAACCTTCCACTACGGCAAACTCACCATTTGTTGCCTCCATCCGAGACAAACCTCTGCCCGCCAAGTTCAAAATGCCACCATCGACTCCTTCGACGGAACGACGGACCCGGTCGACCATCTGGAGACCTACCGCACCCTCATGATCCTCCATGGCCTTCCCTGACGAGATCATGTGCCGAGCTTTTCCCGTGACACTGAAGGGGTCAGCTTGACTGTGGTTCAGCCAGTTGCCACCAGACTCTGTCTCCACTTTTCAGCATCTCAGTGATTCTTTCCTGAGCCATTTTATTGGAGCCCAACGCCAATGACGCCCGGCCACCCAACTCCTCAACATTCGTCAGACCGAGGGGGAGTCACTGCGCAGCTTTGTCACTCGCTTCATACCGAAGCCTTGCAAGTGGTAGAAAACGATGACAAGGTCATCCTTACGGCTTTCATGGCGGGTCTGCGGTCGTCCGATTTCCTTTTCTCCCTCTCTAAAAACCCCTCGACCTCAATGGCAGCCCTACTCTCCAAAGCCCAAAAATACATGAATGCCGAAGATTCACTAGCCGCTCGGCAGGATCCAACAGCCAAAAACCCTACTCCCAGAGAAAAGAGAAAAGACCCCGACCCCAGAAACACCCAGTATACTAGCCCAACACCCCACTATAACGATCGCCCTCCCGCGCTGATCGGTCGGCACCTACCCGACCGCCCGGTCGTTTGAGCGGTACACACCCCTTAATTCTCCCATGGAACAAGTCCTCCACCAGATCCAACGCGACTACCCCCTCAAATGGCCTCCATCTCCACGGAACCCTTCTAACCAGAAAGACCAGTCCAAATACTGCCGTTTCCACCAGGACCATGGCCATAACACTGATGACTGCATCAACCTCAAGGATCAGGTGGAGACCCTAATACGTCAGGGGCGTCTAAGCCGGTTCACGGACACCCGCCGTAAGCAGAGGCAAAGAACCGAACCCCACAGAGACAATCGCCGGCGCACCCCACCCCGGCAGCCAGCTCAACCGAATCAAGCCCATGATCGACTTCCGCAACAACCTCGGCCACAAGGTAATCCACCCCCACCCGTTGGTGAATTAGAGTCATTTCAGGTGGACTTGCTTGCGGGGGACCGTCTCGCTCGGCTCAAAGGGCAGAACTCAGAAAAATAAGGCAGGGCTCAGACATGGCAGTCACCACGGTAGACCGACCCTCCAAACAGCCGAAGCAATGGATAGAGCCCATCACATTCACGGACGCCGACTATACAGGTATCCGTTATCCTCATGATGATCCTCTCGTCATTTCTGCCATCCTCTCCAACTATAAAGTCAGACGAGTTCTCATCGACAATGGAAGCTCTTCAGACATCATATTCCTCAACTGCTTCCGCCAGCTCAAGATCAGGGAGGAAAGTCTGTCTCCCCTCCAAACCCCTTTGGTTGGCTTCACTGGCGACCGGGTGATCTCCATCGGCTCCATTGATCTCCCCATCACCGTCGGCAAATATCCACGGCAGACCACGAAGTTGCTTACCTTCCTTGTTGTCGATTGCCCCTCTGCCTACAACATCATCCTTGGTTGCACCGCCCTCAACGCTTTCCAAGCGATCACCTCCACCTACCAGCTGGCCATCAAGTTTCCCACTGATCTCGGGGTCGGCACAGTGAGGGGAGAACAAACTGTGGCCAGAGAATGCTATGTCGCCTCACTCAAGGAAGCTAAGCTGAAGGAGGCCATGATTATTGAAGGACTCGACGTCCGAGACGAAGATAAGCTGGTCAGAGGAGAACCTGTTGAGGAGCTCGTTGAGGTTCCCATCGACCCCACCAACCCAATGAAAACTGCCAAGATCGGCAGTCAGCTATCCCCTTAAGCCAAGGTCGACCTTACTGCCCTCCTGACCGAACACAAAGATGTATTCGCCTGGACCCATTCAGACATGCCGGGTATTGACCCATCCTTTATAACCCATCGCCTCAGCATCGAACCTCATTTCCGACCCTACCGCCAGAAACAGCGCATCTTCCATCTGGAGCGCAATACTCTTATTGCAGCAGAGGTCGACAAGCTCCTTGAGGCCCAATTCATCACAAACGTAGACTACCCTAAATGGTTGTCAAACGTGGTCCTAGTCCGCAAAAACAACGGCAAATGGCGACTTTGTGTCGATTACTCCGACCTGAACTGAGCTTGCCCCAAGGACAGCTGCCCTCTTCTCCGCATCGATCTGCTGGTCGATACCACAGCCGGTCATCAGATGCTCAGCTTCATGGATGCTTTTTCTGGATACAACCAAATCTTGATGCACCCGTCCGACCAAGAACATACCTCCTTCATTACCGATCGAGGTACTTACCACTACCGCGTGATGCCGTTCGGACTAAAGAATGCAGGGGCCACCTACCAACGGCTAGTCAATGCCGTTTTCCAACACCAGATAGGTCGGAACATGGAAGTATAACGTCGACGACATGCTGGTCAAGAGCAAACTCTCCATGGATCATCTGACTGACCTCCGAGAAACCTTCGCCACCCTCCGCAAGTACCAAATGAAGCTCAACCCAGAGAAGTGCGCCTTCGGCGTAGGATCTGGAAAGTTTTTGGGTTTTATGGTTAGCCAGCGCGGCATTGAAGCTAACCCCGAGAAGATCAAGGCCTTGGTTGAAATGCAGTCACCCAGAACGGTCAAAGAAGTTCAAAGACTCACCAGCCGAGTGGCGGCCCTCAACCGCTTCATTTCCTGCGCAATAGATAAGTGCTTACCATTTTTCAAAGTCCTTCGGCAGACTTTTGAATGGACAACCGAATCCGAAGAGGCTTTTTAGCAGTTAAAGCAATGCATGGCCAACCCTCCCCTCCTTTCACAGGCACTTACGGGCGAGCCCCTCTTCCTCTATCTAGCAGTGTCGAGCACCGCAGTCAACGCAGCTCTTATCAGGGAAGACGGCTCAGTCCAACGGCCGGTCTACTACATCAGTCGAGCTCTCAGGGGAGCGGAGCAGAATTACCCATTGCTAGAAAAGTTGTCCCTGGCCTTGGTCACTGCCTCCAGAGGACTTCGTCCTTACTTCCAAGCCCATTCCATAGTGGTCCTCACCGACTAACCCCTGAAGAAGGTCATGCAGCAACCAGAACTTTCTGGCCGACTTATGCAGTGGTCAGTAGAACTCAGCCAATTTGATATCTCCTACCGCCCTCGCACAGCAATCAAGGGACAGGCCATAGCCGACTTCATCCTGGAATTCACCAACCCTACCCCAACCATGCCTCTCCACCCCACCAACTCCTGCCGAGCCAGAAGACCTCCATTCTTGGACTCTCAACGTCGACGGGTCATCCCGCAGGGAAGGTAGTGGGCTGGCCTCATCCTCACCTCCCTGAGGGTGGCTATCAAATGTGCTCTCCGCCTCTTGTTTGATGCCAGCAACAATGAGGCCGAATATGAGGCCTTAATAGCAGGACTCCGCCTTGCCAAGGACATCGGTGTCAGCCACATTCGGGTGTTCAGTGACTCCCAGCTCATCGTCGGCCAGATCACGGGGGAATTCGACGCCAAGGAGGACACAATGCGAGCTTACAGGGATCTGGCACTCCCTCTTGTTTGCCTCTTCAACACCTTTCACATCAAGCACATACCTCGGGCGGAAAACTCCAAGGCAGACGAGATGGCTCAGTTGGCCTCTGCAGACCAGTCCGACCTCAGCCACGGAGTCCGCCTTGAATACCTAGCCCACCCGGCCATCTCACTCGACCTTCAAGAAGTGCAGTTCCTCCAAAATGAACCCATCCCCTGGGCATCCGACATCATCCTATTTTTGACAACCGGAGAACTCCCAGATGACCAACAGCAGGCTGCCAAGGTCAGGGCTCGGTCGTCCAACTACGTTCTGGTCAGTGGCGTCTTGTACAAATGTGGCTTTTCACGACCATATCTGCGATGCCTCAACTTGGCCCAAGCAACCTACGTAATGCAAGAAATCCATGAGGGAATTTGTGGCAATCATTCGGGCGGCAGGTCGTTAGCCCACAAAATACTCCGTACTGGTTATTTCTGGCCGACTCTCAATCAAGATGCCACTGATTTTGTGCTCAAATGCGACAAGTGTTAGCGCTTTGCCAACATCCCCCATGCTCCTCCCACTGAGCTGATCACACTCACCAGCCCCTACCCGTTCGCCAAATGGGGGATCGACCTGGTTGGTCCACTTCCCACTGGCCAAGGCCAGACCAAGTTCGCGATTGTCGCCATTGATTACTTCACCAAGTGGGTAGAGGCAGAACCCCTCGCGACCATCACCGAGCGGAACACAACCAAATTCATCTGGCAATCGATTGTTTGCAGATTCGGCGTCCCCCAGGCCATTGTCTCCGACAACGGCAAACAATTTGACAACGCCAAGTACAGGAAGTTCTGCGCCGACCTCCAGATTCAACCATGTTTCTCTTCCCCCGGTCATCCCCAAGCCAACGGCCAAGTTGAGGTCACCAACCGTTCTCTCCTGAAGATCATCAAGACTAAGCTTGAAGCTGCTAAGGGACTTTAGGCTGAGGAACTACCGAATGTGCTATGGGCTTACCGCACCACCGCTCGGACTCCCACTGGGGAAACCCCTTTTCGTCTAACATATGGCGCCGAGGCGGTTATTCCGGTGGAAATCGGTCTACCTACCCCCAGGGTTTTACATCCAAATCCAGCACTCACCGAAGAACTCCGTCGGGCAGACCTAGACCTAATTGAAGAGCTTAGGGAGACCACTGCTGTCAGATTGGCCTCATACCAACAGAAAATGAGAACACATTACAACCGCAAAGTCCGACCAAGGGAGTTTGCTGTTGGGGACCTAGTCTTGAGAGAAGCAACCCTTGCCACCAAGAATCCGACTGAGGGTAAATTGGCAGCCAAATGGGAGGGACCTTATATTGTGAAAGCCAGACCACGTCCAGCCACTTACCGACTTCAGGATCTGGAAGGTCGAGACCTCCCGCACCCCTGGAACGCCGAACACTTGAAACGTTACTTTCAATAAACTACTACTTTTGTGTTGCTCAGTTATTGTATTTTCTTTTCGGAAAGTCACACACTTGAACATTCTTGTCATCCTTTTTGTACAATGTAACTTTCTGACATTTATATATATCTCAGTCATCCATATGGTGTCTCAATGACGTTTTGGTTCCAGTCACTCAAAGCCTCAGCCAGACTGAGCACTCAAAACCTCAGCCAGACCGAGCACCAAAAGCCTCAGCCAGACTGAGCACTCAAAGCCTCAGCCAGTCTGAGCATCCAAAAGCCTCAGCCAATCTGAGCATCCAAAAGCCTCAGCCAGTCTGAGCATCCAAAAGCCTCAGCCAGTCTGAGCATCCAAAAGCCTCAGCCAGATTGAGCACTCAAAGCCTCAGCCAGCCTGAGCACTCAAAGCCTCACCCAGCCGAGCACTCAAAGCCTCAGCCAGACTGAGCACTCAAAGCCTCAGCCAGACCGAGCACTAAAAGCCTCAGCCAGATTGAGCACTCAAAGCCTCAGCCAGACCGAGCACCAAAAGCCTCAGCCAGACTGAGCACTCAAAGCCTCAGCCAGACTGACCACTCAAAGCCTCAGCCAGTCTGAGCATCCCAAAGCCTCAACCAGACTGAGCATCCAAAAGCCTCAGCTAGACCGAGCACCCAGAACCTCACCCACATGAACGACCAAACACCTCTGCTAGGCTGGGCTCCATGCACTCGACCAAACCAATCCTCAGCTAGACTGAGCATAACAGGTCTCAACCAGACCGACTGCCACCACTCTAGGTCCAGAATAAGCTGCTTGAAGCATCAATGAAACCCAGTTAAAATCCAAAGTAACATACTTAGTCACAATTCCAGGATGAAGTTTTTACCCCACTCCTTACTTAGTCAAATTTCAAAAACATTTTTACATTTTTCCCTCACTAATCAGCTTATCTCACCCTGCACGACTAAACAAACCACTCTCATCCATTTCGGCAATGTGGCAAGCACACATACATATTTTTATACAAGTCCAACTCCACTCTGCATTAAGGAGTTCTTTACTTTGCTTTACATTGAATTTTTATACAAGTCCAACTCCACTCTGCATTAAGGAGTTCTTTACTTTGCTTTACATTGAATTTTTATACAAGTCCACTCCCACTCTGCATTAGGGAATTCTTTACTTTACTTTACATCGAATTTTTATACAATTCCCATTTCAGTTTGTACTGCGCACTAAGGAGTCCTCTACTTTACTTTGCACTGAATTTTTTATACAAGTCCAATTTTACTCTGCATTAAGGAGTTCTTTACTTTCCTTTGCATTGAATTTTTATACAAGTCTAATTTCACACTGACTTACATACAAGCACAAGCAACCGATTGAAAACATAAATGAAGTTTTATTCATTCACAAATGTGTACACAAGTTCATTACATCAAGCCAAAAAAAAAAAAAAAAAAAAAAAAAAAAAACAAAGAGGGGCCCTCCTTCATCTTCCCCAGTCATTCCTCTCTGCTGGATACAAGATCTTCTTCTTCAACGCCTTCATCCAGGGGGGTCTGGGCCACATCGTCTTCCCCAATTGTCACACTACTGAGGTCTAAGTCTGGGAACAGTTCTTCAGCTCTGCGTTTGAACATCTTCCAGCCACTGTCCCAGAACTCAACCATTTCGTGCTTATAAAAATCCGACTGCTGGAAGCTCTCAATAACTTCTGCTTCCGTTCTGCCCCCAACAGTCGTCCTCGATGGGCCCGCCCCCCCAGCTTCTTGCCTAGCCAGATTGCTGGCGACAGCGGCGTCAACTGCCATCTGAAATTCGGGGGACCCTTTGAATTGCTCCACCGCTGCGACACACAGATCGGGATAAGCCGCCCTCTCAGAAGCTGCTTTCGCCCTCTCTTGGTCCAGCTCTTTCTGAAGGGTCGCCCTTTCAGATGCAGCCTTCGCTTTCTCCTTCTCCACCTCCTTCTTCAGGCATTCCTTCTCCGCCATCGCCTTCACCCTCTCCGCTTCCCACCCCTTCTGCAACTTCTCCCTCTCCTCCCCTGCCTTGGCACGCTCGGCCTCCAACTCCTTCTGCAGCTCACTAACTTTGGCGTCTGCCTCATCTTTCTGCCTGACCAGCTCTTCATTACCTAGCATGGCCGCTTCATGTCGCTCGACCGCGACAGTGCAGGCTCTCTGGGCCTCCTCCAACTTCTTCTGCTCGCCTTCAAGTTGGAACTCGAGCGACACAACCTGACGGTGTGTATTCTCTAGCTCCACCTTGGCAGCTTGCAGATCAATATGAGCAGTTTCCCAGCTTGCACTTTCCTTCTTCAACTTGGCCAGCTGAGATTTGGCCTCATCAGCCTTGAGTTTGGCGGCCCCCGCTTTCCTCAGCAGAGCCCCTGCTAGGGTGGTTACCTCTATTTGGGCGGAGCATAAGCCCCTGAACAAGTCAGCCTCGTTAAATCTTGATGCCGAGCACATGGCTGCCTCTTCCATAATGCTCACCAAGCGGTCTGCCCCAGCTCTGGCTGGGCTTTCTTCTCCATCTAGTCGCCCAGCCACCGCCCGAGCGTGATAGATCGCTGTCGTCAGGCTAACTCCTCCTCCTTGGGGGGCAGGTCCCCCCTGGGGCTGTTCCTCCCTCCTAAATTTAGGAGCGACCGCACTGACCCTTACACCCATTGCTGCCACCACTGGCACAACCTCCCTCACTTCTGAGGCAATGTCTACCACCTCTGGGGCGATGACTCTCCCTGGAGTTTCCTCCATCCCAGCAACTTCTCCTCCCCTGGCCAGACTGGCCTCCTCTGCCCTCCCTTCTTTCCTTCTCTTTTGGGTAGGCTGTTCCTCACTCCGCCTCAATCTCTTCTTCTTCTTCCCCACGCCCAGCGCCTCCATCTCCTTCAACGACCTCTCCTTTAAAGGGTCCTTTGGAGGCGGTCGTGGTACAAACTCACCCAAGTTTTTCTCTCCCAAGGGTTTGGGGCGAGGGCGAATCCTCTCCCTTGCCACTGGTTGTGGTGGTCGGTCGGCCTGGGATTCTTTGAATTTTTGGGCCTTGGCAAGGATGGCCTGATCCTCTGCCTCTTGAGCTTTTCTCCTTGCTTCCAACTCCGCTCGATCAAGGTCCCCACCGATCGGCTGTGGACCCAACCCTGCCTCAAACAGTACGGACGGCTGAACAAGCTCGTCCCACTTGGCTTTTTCTCTCTCCCTCCACTCCTTTACCTTCTTCACCCTCTCCTCTGCCTCTGCCCCCAATTTTAGCTCCATCGACCTGGTGGGCACCTTCCAAATGGTGCGCACTCTAACTCCTCCACTGGCACCCACGTAGAACCACCGTGGTCTCCACCCCTTGATCGATGAGGGCAGCCCCGCCACCAACCCTTTCCCCGCTACTGCCTGAAGAGTCACCCAAGTCTCTTGCTGCCCCGAGGCCTTATAGCACGCGAAGAATTCGTCCACTGTCATGGCCTCCCTGTCGTTCGCCTTTGGCTAGGCACTAGCATAGGCTAGTAGGATCTTCCACGCATTGGGCATTAGTTGCCCTGGTGCTACCTCCAGATGGTTGAGCACATCCACCACTATTTGCGGCAGCGGCAACCTCAGTCCACCCTTTAGAGCTTCCTCATAGAGGGAAAACTCTCCTGACCTGGCGTCAGACGGCCTCTCCGTTGATGTCGGCAGCAATAGCTCCACTTCCGCAGGGATCTGATACCTTCCGCTGATAGCCTCCAACTCCACCGCAGTAATTGTGGACTTGTCAGCCTTCGTATGCTAATGATCTGGCTCTACCTGGCTTATTGGCCTTGGAGCCGCTATCATGGTGGATGCCTGAGATCGTACCACTGATTCTCCCACCGTCACCATTCGCGTCTCCGTCCTATATCGTGCCGCCAACTTCTCTGCGTCGTCCTCACCAAGCGGATCCACCCTCACATTCACAACCTCTTCTTGGGCCATTTCTATGGTGTGTCTGCGTATGGCTTCTGATGCAGGCGCAAGAAAGTTAAAGAAGTGTTGCAGAGGTGTATCGTGAGCAACGAAAGAACTAATACTTGGGATGTTTTGAGTTTTTGTAAACAAGTAAGTGAATCGAACAATGCCAAAAGCCCACGGTTTGCCCGTATTCCAAGGATCCCAATTAATTTTCGCCAGTTTGAAAACTTTTCAAATCATCCGCCAAAACTGCCTTTTCAACACCCATAATGACCTATCGTTTCATTTCTGCTCCAACGCCCAACTTCCCCCCCAAGATGTTGCCACGTGTTCGACCACGATGCACTGTCTCCTCCCCTTACCCTGTCTTTTCCACTTCAAATCATCACGTGACATGCCACCTCTCGAGCCTCGCCCCCTCCCACTCGGTTTCCTTCGCGGTCGGCACTCCTCACGATCGGCCCTCCCACTCGGTTTCCCTCGCGGTCGGCACACCTCACGGTCGGCCCTCCCACTCGGCTCCCCTCGCGGTCGGCACTCCTCACGGTCGGCCCTCCCACTCAGTTTCCTTCGCGGTTGGCACTCCTCACGGTCGGCCCTCCCACTCGGCTCCCCTCGCGGTCGGCACTCCTCAATGTCGGTCAGGCTCCCCCCGCGTTCGGTCACTCTCCACGGTCGGACCCTTTCATGCTCGATCCACTAACTCGACCCCCCCTCACGGTCGGGCACATCTTCCTCACTACTATTCCCTTCGTTGGACTGAAGCTGCACTTGGGAATGGGGGACTACTAACATGGATAGGCCCATAAAGGCCACAGCCCATAGTGAACAAACCCAAGCCCACCATTTGGATCCCATTGCATAACCCGGTTGACAAAGTCCATGACAGCTGGAGGCCAACTGGGCATGAAGGGCCAATGGCATTCGAACATGTGGCAGGTGTAGGACAGGCCACATCAGCAGACAAAGATCTGCAAAGTTATTGCCACAACACATCACCATTAATGCAGCCCATCACAGCATTTATTACGACAACACCTCCCCGTCGGAACAGCGCCCCCTTACCCTGAACAAGGTAAGCTACAGCACAGGCTTTCGGCGAGGTGGGCGCGTCGGAAGGGACAGTGGAATGATTACCAAAGGATATAAGCAAGCATCGAAGACAAGAAGAAGGTTAAGCTTTCCATCTCCAATCTCTCTCTACATACTTTATCTCTTCTCCTTATTTGCTAACTTGCCCGTCGGAGGGTTCGCTAGGGAACTACCCCATTCCCCATTGAACTTACTTGCAGGTCACCTAGTGGGCTTCGCCACTCGGACGTGGGCTTGAGGAGCTTGGATCGGTCCAGTCCATCCACCGGGAACGAACTGCACTATCAGTGACATGGATAGGCCCATAAAGGCCACAACCCATAGTGAACAAACCCAAGCCCACCATTTGGACCCCATTGCATAACCCGGTTGACAAAGTCCATGACAGCTGGAGGCCAACTGGGCATGAAGGGCCAATGGCATTCGAACATGTGGCAGGTGTAGGACAGGCTACATCAGCAGACAAAGATCTGCAAAGTTATTGCCACAACACATCACCATTAATACAACCCATCACAGCATTTATTACGACAACACCTTCCCGTCGGAACAACGCCCCCTTACCCTGAACAAGGTAAGCTACAGCACAGGCTTTCGGCGAGGTGGGCGCGTCGTAAGGGACAGTGGAATGATTACCAAAGGATATAAGCAAGCATCAAAGACAAGAAGAAGGTTAAGCTTTCCATCTCCAATCTCTCTCTACATACTTTATCTCTTCTCCTTATTTGCTAACTTGCCCGTCAGAGGGTTCGCTGGGGGACTACCCCATTCCCCATTGAACTTACTTGCAGGTCACCTAGTGGGCTTCGCCACTCGGACGTAGGCTTGAGGAGCTTGGATCGGTCCAGTCCATCCACCGGGAACGAACTACACTATCAGTGACATGGATAGGCCCATAAAGGCCACAGCCCGTAGTGAACAAACCCAAGCCCACTATTTGGACCCCATTGCATAACTCGGTTGACAAAGTCCATGACAGCTGGAGGCCAATTGGGCATGAAGGGCCAATGGCATTCGAACATGTGGCAGGTGTAGGACAGGCCACATCAGCAGACAAAGATCTGCAAAGTTATTGCCACAACACATCACCATTAATGCAGCCCATCACAGCATTTATTACGACAACACCTCCCCGTCGGAACAGCGCCCTCTTACCCTGAACAAGGTAAGCTACAGCACAGGCTTTCGGCGAGGTGGGCACGTCGGAAGGGACAGTGGAATGATTACCAAAGGATACAAGCAAGCATCGAAGACAAGAAGAAGGTTAAGCTTTCCATCTCCAATCTCTCTCTACATACTTTATCTCTTCTCCTTATTTGCTAACTTGCCCGTCGGAGGGTTCGCTAGGGGACTACCCCGTTTCCCATTGAATTTACTTGCAGGTGACCTAGTGGGCTTCGCCACTCGGACGTGGGCTTGAGGAGCTTGGATCGGTCCAGTCCATCCACCGGGAACGAACTGCACTATCAATCCTCATCTTCTTCAACTCTCTATCCCAAACCCTAACCTAACCCTGACCATCACCACCGTTGTCGGCTGTCACCTCTTTCAATTGTCGCCCTTCCCTTCTCGCGCTTCGCCTCCTCTCATCGTCACCCCTATTCTCTCTAGCCTTCATCATTTTTCTTCTACCCTCTTTAGCCTTCATCATCATTTTTCTTCTCCTCTTGTCGTTGCCCCTACCCTCGCAATTTCCAACAGTGAAGAGGAGAGTTGTAGTAACGGTAGCAAAGGGAGGTAGCACCATCGCTCCCCTTCTCTTTCCATCATCATCTTTTTCGTCTTCTTCTTCTTCTTCTTGTTCTCCCGAAACCCTAACCCTATATCTAGATATACCACCGCCGCAAACCCATATCACCACCCACCAGCCACTGCCATTGCCATCACTGCCCACCATCCATTGTTGCCCCTTCTCTCATCTTTATTCTCTTTTTCTCCTTCTTCTTCTACTTCCGAAACTTTAGATCCACCACCGTCGCCAAATCGCAACCCATCGCCGTTGCCATCACCTCCCACCTTTGCTGCCAAATCGCGACCTACTGTCACCGCTCTTTGAAAACCCTAGATCTAGGGTTAGGGTTTTAGAAGAGGTGCAGAAGAAAAAGAAAGAGAGAGAGAGAGAGAGAGAGTGACGTAAATAAGAAGAGGGGACAGGGACTAGGAAGGCGACCAGTGAGAATGGTCGTTATGGTGGGTGCTAGTGACGGTGGCCGGAAAAGGAAAGCAAGCGGAGGCAGACGGTAGGTGGTGGAGTCCAAAATAGTAATTTTTAAAGAGATATGAGTGTAATAAAAAAATTATGAAAATAGTTAGGGCTGAGCAAAGAATCCATGAAATCCGAAATCCGATCTGGTCCAGTCCAATCCGGTAGGTTTGAATTAGTTTTTTGAATCCGTGGTTCAGTTTTGGATTGAAAAATTAAAAATCCGTAGTCCACGGATCGGTTTCGGATTGAACCTCATGGTTCTGGATTGGAACCGATTCGGACCGTATACAAATAGCCTATAGTTATATTATACACCCTCCCACATAATATATTCTCTCATTCCATATAAAACCTAAACTCAAACCTAAACCCGCATAGTATCTTCTTTTATTGCTTTTGTTTGTTGGTTTTTAGTTTTAATTTGCAATGGTCTAAATACTTATGTTAGAACCAGTTTTCTTAGGGTTGTTTAAATTCTAGAACAGTATGTTGCTGTTATGAAAAGACATGTTGCTATTATGGAACTAATATGATGCTATATTTATGTTTTTATGAAATTAAAATATTCTATATATTTTTTTGTTAGTTAATTATGTGAATTCGTGGTCTCAAACCAATCCAATCCGTGTATAAATGGATTCGTTTGGATTGGTTCCACAATTTAAACGGACTGGATTGATTCCAATTTTTTAGAAACCATAGATAACGGATTGGTCTTAGTTTTACCCCAATCCGGACCATGCTCACCCCTAAAAATAGTGTGTATTGAGAAGTTTGGTGGTGTGTAAATAGAATTTCCCTACATAATATTTAATTGATTGATTTTGAGCTTTTGGTGGAATCAACCTATTGGTTCAACCAATGAGGTGTTGTATATTATTCAGATATGTGTAAATAAATTTGTACTCATCTTTTGAAAGTTCATTTTAGGTCTTTATTTTGGTGATTTGTATTGTTCAAATTTTCGTATTTCTCAATATTTATGTAAAAAATCAAATTAATCAGATATTAGTAATCTCATGTTTCGATCATATTAATCTTAAAAACAGCTTTTTAAAATTTTCAATCCATTTTTTTTTTTTAAAAAGTAACTTTTTAAATATTTTAATTATTTTAAAATCTAAATACACTCAAAAAAATAATAAACCAAACAAAATAACTAAAATTTAAATGATTGAAATCACCAACACAAAATCAAAATGGGCTTTCAAAAGACCAAACTGGTCTCTTTCAGTTGGACCGGAGGTGAGCCTCCTTGAATCGAACCTCACTGGGGCTTCACAGGTAATTAGAAAAGGAAATTACTGGGAAAATCTATGCAAATGTGGAAAAATCATAACATTGATTTGTGGTATGGACCACTTAAAATAACGTGACCATTATGCTGAATATATTTTTATCATATCCATACAATTTGTCAAAGATGATAATGGGTGGGGATTGGGGAATTGAATGACCTTGTCCAAGATGATAATGGGTGGGGATTGGGGGGAATTAATGTTGGAATTGTTTCATCAATTTGTCCAAGTTGATAATGGGTGGGCCCAATGATTCTCTATCCTCAAATAATTTTGTCCCATATTCCAAACAACAATGATTCATCCCCCCTTTTTCCCCCACCCCTTTTGACCCCCTCTCTCTTCATTGGTCCCCTTTTCTTTTTTCTTTTTTTTCCAGCTCCTCCAATCACCACCGCCACGTGGCAAAGGGGGGTGAGGAGGTGACCCCCAAAAGGGGGTCCAAGCATTATTCTATTCCAAATCACTTACAATCATTGGATCATATGAGAATCCAAAGATTTGAGAATCTCAAGATATATCTACTAGTTGTGAGTGATTTGGGAATCCCAAGATTTGAGAATCTCAAGACATATCTAATAGTTGTGAGTGATTTGGAATAGGGGGACAAGGTTATTTGGGGATGGGGAATTGAATGTCCTCCACATAATAGTTTGGCACTCGTGAAATTGACGTTGATATTCTTTCTTTTTTTTTGAGGTTGGAATTGTCTCCCATCGTTGTTGTGGATTGAATCCTGCAATTAAGGAGAGATTATTTTTTGTTCCCGGGGCAAATGCATGTAATACCCGAACATGATATTTATTGGTTGAAAGATTAGAATTCAGTATTTTTTGTTAGGTTTTTGATAAACATCTTGACGAGGGTCAAGTAATGAATAATAAGAACTAATACTTCAAAATCATTAAATAATCACTCGCAATTTAAACTTGTGAATTTACCACATGTCACTTTTTGATAACTCATTACTTTTAAGTTTCTATGTATAAATTATTTAAAAAAAAATAATTAGATTAATTTGATGATTATAATCACATAATTTTGTTATGTTTTTCTTTTAAAAAAAAATGCTCATAAGTAATATTTACAAATAATTCATTTATTTAATCATATAAGTACGATTATTGGATTAATTTTTTTAATGAATTATTTACACATTAAAACTTAAAAATTAAAAAATAAATAAATAAATTATCAAAATAAAAATTGTAGTGAGCCAAACTTCACATATCCTTCTTTCTAATGTGTTTGTTTCTTTGTTACTCATGGAGTATGAAATCATATCCTTTTTAATAAATAAATAAATAAATAAATTGTGGATGTTATTTTCTATATTCAATTTTACTCCTGTGGATTGTTTTTGATAGTTATGTAAAAAAAAATTTTTATCATAGTTTCTTTAACATGTTTGCTTGCAATTTAGTTCTATTTTTATTTTAATAATGTGGACTTGATTTATGATTGTACAATGCTACATAGCATGAACCTCTGGAAGTCTTTCCTAAACCATTGCATCCTGTTTGTGATATTGGATTTCTATTGTTCCCTCTTGAACTCATGAGAGAAGTGTAGGCTCTCTTAGCTGCCTCCTCTGAGAGACAAACTTAATTCTAACTCTAATGGCTGCTCTTATGCAGGTATAAAACCATATTTTCTTTCTTGGGCATACAATGTGGGGGGATTGGGGCAAGGTTCGTGGATGCAAAAAGACTATGATCTTGATCTACTTTCTTGTGGAATCTCACCACAAACAAAGTAGGGTATGAAAAGTCTAGTTCAAATACTGCAGTCATTCCTCTATTGTGCTGGGATGAGCTTCATCACATTGTGTTAGCAGGTATTTTAATATTATAATGTGTTAATGTGTTATCGTTGGCTTTTCTTTTCTTTCCCTCCAAGTTTTCAAGTCCACCATGCTTATCTATCCAGTCTTCTCCAAGTCATCCGTTCCTTATCCACCAAGACAATCTCCAAGTCTTTGCCAAGTCTTGGTCTTGGTCACCAAGACTTATCCATTCCAAGTCCATCTTTACTTAGCCACCAAGATAGACTCTTATATATAATTTGAACTTATGTCCTATCTTGGGTGAACACGAGTGAAGAAGTTTGTTGTTTTGTTATGTCTTGAGTGAGATTATTAGGCAAATAAAAATGGTGTGTGTGATAAAGCTTTGGGTTTAACCAATTGTGCAGTATTGGTGAACCATAACGACTTAGTCGGGCTGTTGTATCCTGGGGGGGACAAGTGAAGGTTTTTCTGCTGCACCGGTGTGAGGTTTTGCCTAACCGCAGAGGGCTTGAATCTCCTTAAAGAGAGCGAATTTCCCGCGCCTCAGCCCTTTCAATAATTATTGTAATTTCTATTTTCTAGTGTTTTATTTGTAATTATCACCAACAATTTTAAGGAGATTCAAGTAGCAAAAATCCATGGAGCCAGTACTGGAGAAGCTCAACGAGAATACCGGCGATCTCAACAAGCCCTTCCGGTTCAAGGGAGCTCATTTCAAGAGATGGAAAGGCAAGGTGCTTTTCTACCTCAGTCTCCTCAAGGTGGCCTATATCCTAACCGAGAAAAATCCGAACAAAGTCCCCACTGAAGAGATGACCGACGAGGAGTATGCCACTCATCTTGAAAAAATCGAGAAATACAACACAGATATAGTATAATGTCGATACTATCTTTTGAATTGTCTTTCAGATCAATTTTATGATTATTATGATACTACTTACACCACTGCCAAGAAAATTTGGAAAACCTTGCAGAACAAATATGACACTGAAGAGACAGGCGCTAAAAAATACGCTGCAAGCCGTTTTTTCGCTATCAGATGATAGATGGAAAATCAGTGGTGGAGCAAGTTCAAGATTTTCATTTGCTAGTGGTTGAAGTTAGATCTGAAGGCATCAAAATTGGAGACAATCTTGTTGTAGCATGTATTGTTGACAAACTTCCATCATCTTGGAAGGAGTTCCAGAAGTCGATGCGTCACAAGCAAAAAGAGACGTCCTTAGAGACTCTAATCACACGGATTCGGGTGGAGGAGGAAGCACGAGGACAAGATGCGCTTATGACACAAAAGCATTCCACTGCGAAGGTAAATTTAACTTCTGGAAATACTTTACCTAAAGGTCGATTTCATAAAAATAGTCACTTGAAGCCAGTTAAGAAAATTTGGAAAAATACTAGAAGGTCACAAAATAAAAATTACCCGAGGCAAAAGAAATGGAACCAAGAACCCCCTTCACAAGATATGACAAATGTGACATGTTTTGTGTGTGGCAAAAGTGGCATATTGCTTGAACTTGCAAATTTCGGAAACAACAGCCTCGACCACAGGCTAATGTTACCGAGGAACCATTTGTGGCTATGGTCACAGATATTTTTATGGTTCAATCTGTGGAAGGGTGGTGGGCAGACTCTGGTGCCAATAGGCATGTCTGCTATGATAAAGATTGGTTCAAAGATTTCACTCCTTTTAATAAGGAGAGGACTGTTATGCTTGGTGACTCCATTTTAACTAAGGTGCTCAGGTGTGGGGATGTTAAGCTGAATTTTACCTCTGGATGTGTGCTTGTTTTAAAAGATGTGTTATACACACCGTCCATGAGAAAAAATTTGATGTCGAGTTATTTGCTCAACAAAGCTGGTTTCAAGCAGACTATTGAATCTGACTAATATGTAATTACTAAAAAAGGCATATTTGTGGGAAAAGGGTATGCCTGTGATGGAATGTTTAAATTAAATGTTGAGAATAAGAAAGCACATGTTTCTGTTTACATTCTGTCTTCTATGAATTTTTGGCATGCTCGTCTATATCATATTAATAGCCGATATGTGGGAGTCATGAGTAGTTTAGGATTAATTCCCAGACTAACAAATAAGTTTGAGAAATGTGAAGTTTGCAATCAAGCAAAAATAACTAAAAGGCCTCATAAAAGTGTGGTGAGAAATACTAAATTGTTAGAATTAATTCACACTGACTTATGTGAATTTGAAGGAATTTTAACACGTGGTGGAAATAGATATTTTATCACTTTTATTGATGATTTTTCAAAATACACTTATGTATACTTGTTGAAAAATAAAAGTGATGCTTTTGAAAAATTTAAAGAATTCCTTCTTGAAGTTGAAAATCAATTCGGTAAAAAGATTAAAAGGTATAGAAGTGATAGAAGCCGGGAGTATGAATCTTTTGGATTCAACTCGTTTGCTCAGTCTTTGGGAATAATCCATGAAACTACTCCGCCATATTTACCTACATCTAATGGTGTAGCAGAAAGGAAAAATAGAACTTTAACTGATTTAACAAATGCTATGCTAATTGAAGCAGATGCTCCTTCAAATTTGTGGGGAGAAGCAATTTTAACTGCATGTTATGTTATGAATAGAGTGCCACATAAAAAAACAAAAGTTACACCTTTTGAGTTGTGGAAAGGGCATAAGCCAAATTTGAGATATTTGAGGGTTTGGGGTTGTCTAGCTTTTGTTAGACTTGTGGACCCTAAAAGACCTAAATTAGGTGTGAAAGCTGCCACTTGTGCTTTTCTTGGATATGCAACAAATAGTACAGCCTATAGATTTTTTGATATTGAAAACAAAATAATTTTTGAATCAGGTGATGCAATTTTTCATGAAGAAAAATTTCCTTTTAAATCTAAAAATGGTGGGGGTCAAAATTATCAAGAAAATATTTTATCTGAAACTGGTTCCTCTACTCCTCTTTTACAAAACCAAGATCCTATAGTTTTTGAACCTAGAAGGAGTAAAAGAGCCAGATTAGAAAAAGATTTTGGCCCTGATTATCATGTTTTTAATGTGGAGAAAACTCCATTAACTTTACAAGAAGCTTTGGCATCTCCTGACTCTGTTTTTTGGAACGAGGCTGTAAATGATGAGATGGAATCACTATTATCCAATAAAACTTGGATATTAGTAGATTTACCACCAGGTTGTAAAACTATTGGCTGTAAATGGGTTTTGAGAAAAAAACTTAAACCGGATGGAACTATTGATAAATATAAAGCAAGGCTTGTTGCAAAAGGTTTTAAACAACAAGTAGATCTTGATTTTTTTGATACATTTTTTCCGGTTACTAGAGTTACATCCATTAGATTATTAATTGCAGTGGCTGCAATTCATGATCTAAAAATTCATCAAATGGATGTTAAAACAGCTTTTTTAAATGGAGACCTGGGTGAAGAAATCTATACGGATCAACCTGAGGGTTTTGTGGAACCCGGTCAGGAAAGCAAAGTGTGCAAGCTAGTTAAATCCCTATATGGCTTAAAACAGGCCCCTAAACAGTGGCATGAGAAATTTGATTCCTGCATGATTGAGAATGGCTATAAAACGAATGAATGTGATAAATGCATCTACTATAAATCTGAGAAAATTCACATGTCATTATTAGCCTCTATGTGGATGATTTACTTATTTTGGCTCTAATTTGCATATCATCGTGGAAACTAAAACTATGCTTAGTAGCCATTTTGATATGAAAGATCTTGGTGAGGCTAATTATATTTGGGAATGAAAATTACCAAAACCTGTGATGGTATATTTCTTGATCAGTCGCATTATGTTGAGAAAATTTTGAGAAAAATAAAATTTTTATAACTGCAAGCATGTTCTTACTCCTTTTGATCCTCATGTGCGTTTATTTCTTATTGAAAATGATGAGGATGTAATTAATCAAAAGGAATATGCTAGTATGATTGGTAGCTTGCGTTATGCGACTGACTGTACTAGACCTGACATTGTATATGCAGTTGGAGTACTTAGCAGGTTTACTAGCAGCCTGGCAGTGATCACTGGCTAGCCATTGAGCGTATTATGAAATATTTATCTGGTACCATAAAATATGGCTTGTTTTAATAATAAGTATCCTGCAGTACTTGAAGGTTACAGTGATGCCAATTGAAATACCTTGTCAGGTGATTCATTATCAACCACTGTTACTTATTTACATTGGGCGGTGGTGCTATAAGTTGGAAATTAAAAAAACAAACCATTATTGCTAATTCAACAATGAAGGCTGAGCTTATTGCTTTAGCTACAGCCAGTGAAGAAGCAAATTGGTTGAGAGATTTGTTAAATGAAATCTCTTGCTGGGGAAAAACCGATTCCACCTATATTGATTCATTGTGATAGCACCGCAGCAATTGGTCGAGTTAATAACCGTTATTATAACGGTAAATCCAGACCTATCAGAAGAAAACACAGTACTGTGAGATCTTATATGAATAATGGCATCATAAATGTGGATTATATTAAATCTGGTGATAATCTTGCAGATCCATTAACTAAGGCCTTAGCAAGAGATAGAGTCTGGAATACATCGAGGGGGATGGGGTTGAAGCCCATTGAATATAGCAGGAGCCATGTATGAGGATACTCAACCTAGGGACCAGAGATCCTGTAACTGGGTTCAATGAGAAAAACGATCATATGATGCCGTGAGAAATGCACCAAATTACTTTTTACCCATCCCTATGATGTAAGTGCATTTATCCTGTAACGTTGTAGAGGTTGAGTTATTAAAAAACTCTTAATGAATTTCTGTAGCTCTTATTGAGTGGGGTGTCATAGTTACAGTAGCACCCTTGACAGAATTCACCTATGTGAGTGTGGTAGTGGGGCTGCTACCTATGAGATTTGGGCTAATTCTCAAACACACTCATGAATCTTGGGATCGCACAAGGCCGTAATGTGCTAGCTTTTAAAGCTTTTGTGAACACCTGGAATATTATGTGTGTGCAATAATTATTTATTTCCCTTAAGTAGTCATAGTTCAATGCTGAGCATACTATTGGCTCTGGAGTAAATATTATTGTTTCACTAATGGAGGTTCAATGCAGAGCACACCTACCATGATGCATAATATCCTTATTTGCCTAATAATCTCAGTTTTTGTTACCTATAATATTAAAATAGGTAGGGGAATGTTAGCAGGTATTTTAATATTATAATGTGTTAATGTGTTATCGTTGGCTTTTCTTTTCTTTCCCTCCAAGTTTTCAAGTCCACCATGCTTATCTATCCAAGTCTTCTCCAAGTCATCCGTTCCTTATCCACCAAGACAATCTCCAAGTCTTTGCCAAGTCTTGGTCTTGGTCCACCAAGACTTATCCATTCCAAGTCCATCTTTACTTAGCCACCAAGATAGACTCTTATATATAATTTGAACTTATGTCCTATCTTGGGTGAACATGAGTGAAGAAGTTTGTTTTTGTTATGTCTTGAGTGAGATTATTAGGCAAATAAAAATGGTGTGTGTGATAAAGCTTTGGGTTTAACCAATTGTGCAGTATTGGTGAACCATACGACTTAGTCGGGCTGTTGTATCCTGGGGGGGACAAGTGAAGGTTTTTCTGCTGCACCGGTGTGAGGCTTTGCCTAACCGCAGAGGGCTTGAATCTCCTTAAAGAGAGCGAATTTCCCGCGCCTCAGCCCTTTCAATAATTATTGTAATTTCTATTTTCTAGTGTTTTATTTGTAATTATCACCAACACATTGTGTTTTATGCAGTTCCTTTTGTTGAGATTTTTAACCTGTTTTGTTTCTTGTGAGTGGTTGGTTGGTTGGTTAGTTTTTTATTTTTTTTATTTTTTATTTTGAAACTAACCTTTTATTAATTCTAATATAACATTTAAAGGAGGAATTACATAAAAATCATGACATTTTCAATATTAGGAGCTCTATTCCAAACTACATTCTCATGGTTATTCTGGGAGCTAGCTGCCAAGCACCTGTGTTTTTGGAAGCCTAAGAAAGGAAAATGATAGAACATAGCAGAGTTAAAAGGTCCATTCCGTAGCAGCAACCACACCACACCCCACCCCATCCAATCCCAAAACTGATGACCAAAAATAGGTAGAAACATGATAACATGAACAAAGAAGCAGCCAATGTAGATCAATGCTCCAACAACTCTTCATAAACAGACAACTCCAGAGTGCAAAAATATGAACCTCCCCCAACAGAGCAGTATAAGAGCAGCTACAACCATATCACAAATAGTCCATTACATGGTGTAATCAAAATACAAAATTAGTGACATTGATTGATTTGCATAAATCCTTCCCTTTTGCCTAAAGTAAAATTCTGAATTTGATATTTTCCACCTCCTCTTCCCAGATAGGCTGTAGACCCTCGAAGATTAACTTGTTCTTGGCAGTCCATATACTCCACATGATCGCAAAGGGGATGATTTCCCAAACAACCTTTTTCCTTAATTTTTCCATCCTCTCCACCAATCACTCAATGATTTAATTGAGATAGGAGCCACCCATGACAAACCCCACCATCTTAGGATAGATGCCCAAACTTTCCAAACAGCATGGCAATCAATTAGGGGATGGTCTGATGTTTCAAGCTTATCATTATAGAAAAGACATAACCCATAATTCGAAGCTACAAAGACACCAATCCTTAGGAGGCATTATGAGGTTTTAACTCTTCAAAGCCAAGCTAGCCATCCAAAACATTGAACTTTAAAGAGGGAAACACTTGACCACCATTCAATTCAGCTAGGGAATAAAGGGAGCGAACTGAAAATTTTCTTGAGGGTTCTGCCATCCAGTGCATCAAGTCCTTTTTTTTATTATCGGTTGAGAGAAGTTGGATAGAAGGCTATGCAAGACACATCTTTTTCTTTTTTTGCTCTTTCAAAGACACCAATTTTTTTTTTTTGGAGGGGGGAGGGGGGTCTAAAGTTAACCACAAATAGCAATTTAATTGAAAATGGCTCAGAAGAATATTTTAGGTTGAACTAGTGTGTACTTGTCCTTGTAAAGTAATTAGATATATATATATATATATTATATAATTTGTATAGCATTATTCAACTACTAAGCTTAAGATTGACTGTAGGGTGGAGATAAAACTTGACACAAAATTCAACAGCCAAATAGGAGGGATGATACCTCTCCTCCACCACACACACACACACACACACACACACAGAGAGAGAGAGTCCCAAGATTGTCTCTATTTGCCTATTGATGTGTCTTTCTTGGTAGAGTGTTATTTGTGATCATTCATTTTCCTAGTGCATTGGTTTAGATGATTTTTATTAGAGGCATACACCTGCACTGTGGCTGCAGCCCTTGGATGAGTTGCTTAGGCTTTAGCGGCTGTGGCTGTGGCTGTGGCTGTAGCTGGTGCTGCAGCAGTGTTTTCTACTGGTGCTTCAGCTGTGATTGTTGTGTTTTCATGACACTTGGACACACACTTGGATGCATAAACTTGATATTCTTATCAATTTTGTTAATATAAATTTTATCGGTGGCACTAACTAACAATTGTAGACAACAAATGAAGGAGCTCGGAGCGCAATCCAGTGCTACAGATGATAAGATCTTCACACAGGATCTAGGGTGTCACGCCCCACTTTTTATTACTCGGATTCCATTACCAAACCATTATTATAAATTCAATTCCAGAGATAGCATACAGAAGCTCGCTAGATTTATAAGGAATACATGAATAATAATTCTCACATTCGAATATAAAATGAATGCAACAGGAGTATATCTAAATAAATTACCCGGAGGCTTACATCTTAAAAGACAGAGAAAGGGCTTAACCCTTTTTACATCGATGGCATTCTGCCCACAAATATAAGGCCCCGTGGCCAACAGATAAGAAAGATCCATGACCTTGAAACACTTTTCCATGTTCAACCGAAAAAGATTAGCAACGTGGGATGAACATATAGTCCAGTAGAGATCTCAACATGATCCTCAACAATAACAACCTCTAGATAGCTATGATCATGAATGCTTAGTCTCATACTGTATAAGTAATGTTACAATTTATAACCAAAGTATACTTACATATATACTTCTCTAAAAAACATTCATTTCATTCGTTAACGTAGATAACTCACCTTTCCTTCCTCTTAACACCATTTGACCAAATTTTATATGACAAATAACAAATTCTTGAAAGAAAGACTTTCACCAAAAACCTTTTACACTTTATCACCTTTTTCAAACTTGCACCTGATTTGACTTTTCAAAAACATGTTTACGAGTATCCGATAACTTTCATATTTCTTACAATCTCAACACATTACTCACGTCTACTTCCCGCGCATCCATACCCATGCAAGTATACCTTTAGTACGAAAGGAAACACGACAAGCATCCAACAACTATCTATTTCTACAATTTAAGCAGTTCGGCCTTCCAAAAAGCCACAACCATCATAACACATGACATACTCAAATACATCGAAGCGATAATAATAAATAATTTCCGCTCTACCTGCCTCTAGCACGGTAAGCCAATAATACATCTTTCCATAATGAAATGCCAATTTACCAGAGAACGGCTAGAAGATAATGGTACCTCTGCCAATTCTCCAGGCGCTAGCTGGAAGCTAATGATACCTCTCATTCTCAGCGCAGTCACTACAAAAAAATTGACTTTTTGCGACGGTAAAATACCGTCGCTAATACTCCTAATGCCGTCGCTAATACTTTTTGCGACGGCAAAATGACTTTTTGCGACGGCAACAGGGGGGTCGCAACTGCAGGGGTTGCAAAAGAGTTTTTGCGACGGCAAGTGCCGTCGCTAATGTTTTACGACGGCATTTTTGCCTTTTTTGCGACGACACCGTGCAGTCACTAATAACGTTTGAAATTTCTTGACTTTTTTGCAACGGCCCTATTTTACTGTCGCTAAAAATGTTATTTGAGACGGCAAAAAATACCATCGCTAATAGTCTTTTTTTAAAAAAAAAAACTATTTTTTGCGACGGTGTGGTGCCGTCACAAAAGTATAAAAAATATGAAATTTTTTATTTTTTGCTACAGTGTAATGTCGTCGCAAAAAATATTAAAAATAATAAAATTTCTATTTTCAATAATAAAATTTCTATTTTTTGCGACAGTATAATGTCGTCGCAAAAAGTAAAACCTGTAACAAAATTAATAAAAATATTAAAATTTTCTATTTTTTCCGACGGTGGTGCCGTCTCTCACTCTCTAAGAGCTGATTATTTACATTCCATGCACAAAAACATCATAACAGAAAATAAAATAAAAATTGATAAAACCATCAAATTCAATATTTTACAAAGAACAATAAAACTGTACATGTTCATAAAAGCATATTTAAATTATAAAATTCACCCCAATCCTAAAAAAAATTAAAATAATAAAATAAAATCTAAAATTCACCAATCAGCACATTGGATATTTAAATGCACTTACAAAAAATAAAAAAATAAAAAATTTCCAACAAGATTTCAATTTTGAGCCTATTTCAAAAATCAAGCTGCAAATTCCTTACTTCTAGAATCAGATCTTCCCCTCGGCAAAATTTATCCTTTTGACCTACAAATAAATAGATAACAGTTGCAAATTATAATCTTTTGGAGAAACCAACTATTTAAACACCAGTAATGAAGACAATGAAGACTGTGGAAAGAACACTTACGTTGTCATCAGGAGCAACTGCATATCTCTCAATTGGAGAAACCAAAGCTTTCCCTGCTCACAAATAATAATAATAATAATAATAATAATAATAATAACAATAATAATGGAATTCAATGTAGTCCAAAATAGTGTAATAAACTCTTATTGTAATATACCTGGGGAATTTTTTCATGTCTGATGGGAGTGGGAGGGTTGGACTTAAAGGGTTCCTACCTGTCTTGGATTGTAGAATACACAAATTTATTTTATAGGAACTCACATGCAGAGGGTTCATCATAAAGAATTGTGAGAAGAATACTAATATGTGATTACAATTAACTCTATATATGGTAGTTAATCAGGTGTAACGAGCCAAATTCAGTGGCCAATAACTTCAGACTAAATATAGACATTGTTCTTAATCCAAAATGGCCTCATGGTCTATATAGTCATTTTGTATAAGTAAAATTTTATAACAATCATCTCCTGGAGGGGAAAAAAACAAATTTAAAATTTAAAAAGCCAAAAGAGACTTAATCCATGTATTCTTCTCACAAAATATATGGTATCCTTAAACCAGATACAATCACTCCAAACTAAATTCCAAATGAAAATTTAAAAAAGGGTCAACCATTAAGTCTTCTGCTTCATCTCATTCATGATCAAGATTTTTCTTACAGTACTGTAACAACTAAGTTCAAACTTCAGGATTGCAGTGTATTAGGACTACAAAGTCACACAACCAAAACGAAAATAATCTTACGGTCCTTGTACAATAAGAAATATCACATTTTAAAGTAGTAATTTGACAGTCCTTGCTTTCTTCCTAACTCTCGTAGCCTAGCAATAATGAAAAATATATATATGATAAGAGAGAAAAAACAAATATTCTAAGTTCTAACAAGAACTCACCACTCAATCCTTCCCAAAAAGAATCAAAAGGAAAAATCTGATGTTAGTTGTATTGCAACCAGACAGAAAATAAAAAGAATTTCAAAGATGCATGTTTGAGCATTCTGCTTCACTCTTCACAGGTAATGGTCTGAGCATACAAGCAAGACATAATATAGGAATATAAAAAGGTAATTACATTGTTGTTAAATATCCATTAGCTTCCAAAGAAAACACCTTGATAGATCCTAGGGTCCAATATTGCCCACTAGTGCAAAATGATGACTAGACAGTTTAAAATGAAATTTACACAGGAGTAAAATTTTGACGATGAAATTATTCATTTGACATTCAATAATTACCCTCCTAACTTTTTCTTTTTTCCTTTTTTGTCACACAGTATACATCAGTAGAGGCAACACAAAGGGTATCATACCGCAACCTCACACTACAAAGTGGTGCTACACAACTGCTAGGCCAAAGGCCCTGGCTAATCACCCTCCTAACAAAACCATGCACATATTAGTTGTATACTTGCACAAGCTTTAAGACAACAAAATCCATCCTTAGTTCTTATCTTTGGGAGTTGCAACCTTTGTCAAGCACTTTGCAAGATCTTAACCGTATCAAATCAGAATTCATGATTTTTTTTTTGTTCTTTTATTGATAGAATCGTCAAGTGGGTTTGACTAGTCAAGCATCCCGAAATTATAACACATGTCCAAGCACAACAAACTTTATTACTTCAGATAACACAAGGAACGTTCCATTCCACATCAGTCTTCACATAGATGTACAAGACAATTCCCAGATTTAAAACATAGAGAATGCCAAATAGAATCTGAACTGACATGAAATAGTAGAACAGTTTAATACTAGTATAATGTCTATAATGTCTAGCACATTTGATATTTCTCAATTATACTAGCACAGTTTAATACTAGTATACTATGCCTCTCAACTAGTCAATTAGATCATTATAAAGAAAAAGAAAACTACTTCATCAGGTAAGTAGAATCCATGTTGTCTACAAAAAAAATGTAAAAATTCTTCATACAACATTCAAACCCATCACAAAGATAGCATGCTTATCAATTAACAATCAGAATCAATTTTCAGATCAAACAAAACAAATTCATATTTCAGATTCAGATTTAGATTTCAGAATTAATAGAAAATAATTGAAACAATTCAAGGGTTTAGAGATCAAAATGAAATGCCCATTTGTGTAATATATGCCCAACTTGTTGATCAAAAAATAATACATGCCCAACTCATTTCCAATTCCAATCTATATAACAAAGAACAAATTTTATTTTTGACCTATCATCATTCCGAGCATTAATCAAACAACACAAAGAAAATGAACGAAAACCATAATTCAAAATTAATCAAAAAGCTTAAAAACCATCAACAAAATCTCTGATTAAGGACTCTTAATGAGTTCCTTACAAATAAAATCCCAAAATGCAAAACACGCATATATTTAGAAATCAACTACAAAATCAACGAATAGAGAGAGAGAGAGAGAGAACCTGATGGTGTTGTCAGTCCTCATGCGGATCCAGTGAGGGATCGGCCTGTTCTGCCTCATCTTCTTCGCTAGCTTCTTCTTGATCATGAAGGTCTTGTGCGACGGTTGTTCCATAAAAACAAACTCAAATTTCGAGAGAGAGAGAGAGTACAGAGAAAACACAGAGAGAGAGAGAGAGAGAGAGAGAGAGAGAGAGATCACCATTTTTGCGATCGGAGCTTCGGCTCGGAGCAGAGAAGTTAGAAACCCTAATCGGAGAAGCCCTAGTCGCTGAAATGGAAGGTATTTATAGTAGATGATTTAGGTTAAATTACTTACTTGGCTGTTAGCTAGAAATTGCGACCGTGAAATATGATTGGTTGGTGACAGATGATCATAATTCTGAAATCGGTGCAGAGATGAACGAGAGGGTGAGAGAGAGAGAGAGAGGCGACTGAGAGAGTGATGTGAGGGAGACGATTAGATTTAGGGTTTTTTTTGGTTCTAAAGAGATTGGGGATTTTGGGGGGCGCGGGAATGGAAAAAATGGGGGAACCGAGGATGCGGGATGGGAAAAAAAATTAAAAAAAAAAAATTTCATCATAAATGAATATTTAAATAATAAAATAAATAAATAATAATTTTTATTTCTTTTCGTTATTAAGGTTGAAAATTTATTTGTTTCATATATATTTTAATGAAAAATATTTTCCACTAAAATAAAAGTTAATTTTCTGTAGTCAATGAAAATATTTTTCTGCGGCCTATTTTTTTTTATTACTAAAAATCATGAACTAATTTTTTTGTGGTAGAGGAAAGGAGTGGCAGTAGTGAAGGTGGTGGATAAGAGATGATGGTGGTGGTGGTGGTGGTGATGGTGATGACGAAAGAGATTAGTGGTGAAGTTGTGGTAGTGGTAGTGTAAATGGAGTGACAGGGGTAAAAGAGAGAAATGAGTGAGAGACATTAGAAGTAATGGTGGTGGTGGAATGGTGTTTGCAGTAGTGGTGAAAGTGGTAGAGGAGATGGGTGGTGAGAGAGAGAAATGAGTGAGAGACAGATAGAGGAGAGAGAGAGAGAGACAGAGTGATGAGCGAGAGAGAGATAAAGAGAGAGAGAGAGAGAGAGAGAGAAATAGATAGAGAGAGACATATAGAAAAATAGAGATAAACAAGAGATGAGAGAGATATATAGAAAGAGAGCGAAAAGAGATGAACGATAGAGATAATAGAAAAATAGAGAGATAGAGAGAAGAGAGATGAGCGAGAGAGACAGAGAGAGAAAAGAGATGAGAGAGATAGAGAGAAGAGAGATGAGCGAGAGAGACATAGAGAGAAGACAAATGAGAGAGATAGAGAGAAGAAAGATGAACGAAAGACACACAGACAGACAGACAAACAGATAGATAGACAAACAGACAGAGAAAGAAGAGTGATGAGTGAAAGAGAGAAAGAGAAGAGTGGTGGTAGTTGAATGGCATTTGCAGTAGTGGTAAATGTGGTAGAGAAGATGGGTGGTGAGAGAGAAAGATGAGTGAGAGACGAATAGAGAAAAGAGATAGAGAGACAGAGTGATGAGCGAGAAAGAGACAAAGTGGTCGCTAAAAGTGCATTTTCTTGTAGTGGATCGATAAATCGATAGGGAGCTCAATAAATAAAGAAGACAGATAATTCAAAACTCTGTTCAAAACTTAATTCAAATCAATTTTTTAATATTTAAATATTTAAATATTTTAAAAATATTTTAATTTTGTGAGAGATAGATAAAGAAGAGAGACAGAGATAGAGTGATGAGCGAGAGAGAGAGATAGACAAAGTGGTTGCTAAAAGTGTATTTTCTTATAGTGGATCGAAAAATCGAGAAGGAGCTCGATAAATAGAGAAGATGGGAGTAAGAGAGTGAGCAAGGCGAACATAGTGAGGGAGAAATAGACAAATAGACAAGTAGACACAGAGAGAGAGAGAGAAGAGTGATGAGTGAGAGAGAGACAGGGAGAGAGAGATAGACAGAAAAAGAGATAGAGAGAGAAAGAGAGAGAGATATGGAAATATAGAAAAAGAGAGAGAAATAAGAGATGCGCGAGAGATAGACAAAAAAAAGAGAGAAATAGAGCGAAAAGAGATGAGCGAGAGAGAGAGACACAGAAAAAGAGAGAGACAGAAAGAGAAGAGAAATGAGCGAGAGTGATAGAGAGAGATACAAAGATAAGAGAGAGAGAGAGAAAAAAAAAGAAATGAGAGAGATAGAGATAAGAGAGATGAGCGAGAGAGACAGAGAGGAAAACATATGAGAGAGATAGAGAGAAGAGAGATAGGCGAGAGACACAGAGAGAAAATGAGAGAGAGAGAAACAGGCAGACATAGAAAGAGAGAGAGATAGAGATAGAGAGAAATGAATGAAAAGAGATAAAGAGAAAAGAGAGAGATAGAGACAGAGACAGAGAGACAGGAAGATGAAAAAATGAATGAAAAGAGAAATGTTATATCAAAAGAGTAAGACGACATTGTTTTTTTTAATTTTTTTTGCAACAGAAAAATACTGTTGAATTTATTCAAACCATTTTGTGACTGTATATATATGAAGCTATCTCAAAACCACAATCACTATGCTAAGTTAGAGTTTTCCAAAAACTCTTTTGAGAAAATTATACTTTCTTGTTTTCCGTGTTATATTGTTTTTACTGATTTTTTTTAATATTTTAAGTTTTTTTTAAATTTTTAGACACACCTAACATAAATACACCTAAAAATTTAAAAAATTGTAAAAAAAATCTTTTAAAAATTCACTAAATACAAAAAATACAATAATTCAATACATTTTTTTAAAAAAATATTTTTATATATTTATTAATTTTTAAAAATATTTTTTCATAAATTTTTTATTTTTTAGATACATCTAAGTAAGGTACATCTAAAAAAATATTTAAAATTTTAAAAATATTCAAAAAAAAAAAAAAAAACACGAAAGCCACTTTTTGTGACGGCAGAAAATGCCTTACCGTCGCAAATACTCTCATTTTTTGAGACGGGAAATAGTGCCGTCGCAAATGCTCTGCTTTTTTGAGACGGCAAATGGTGCCGTCGCAAATACTCTGCTTTTTTGAGACGGCATTTTCTGCCGTCGCAAAAAGTGACTTTTTGAGACGGCAAGTGTGCCGTCGCAAATAGTTCCGTCTCATATACCCAGTTTTCTTGTAGTGATTACACATTTTCCAACCATCACATTTTACAACAATCATAGAATACTCGAGTGTACTGCAGACACATAACCATTTCAACATTCACAATGTCATCCTCCACCGATGACCAAGGACAAAACCTCTAAGCAATATGTATTAAACACACGTAATACAATCATCTAATTCTCATGAGGCATTAAGTCCAACAACAACAATGATGTTCCAAGGTTTTCAACTTTTATCAAGGTCCTTTCTTAATTTGCAAAAGAGTCAATTGCCAAACTCAATTTCTAATCTTCCAATTCACAATACATCAATTATATATATATGTATAAAATAAATGAGACTCATATCATTCGTTTAACCAAAAACTCAACCCACGGATAACAAAGCCATAATCCGCTCAATTTCAACTCAACAAGGGCGTTGCCCAAAATTCCTAATCTCATGATTAACTCCTCATTAACACTTAACAAATTATCCATCCGTTATATTCAAATATAATCAACCCAACACAAGGTAAATACCAAAATCATAAGGTCCAATTTAATCTCAAATCAATTACCAACTCATTATTAAATTCCTCAATTCATAGCATGATTATTTATCAATTTCAACCCTTTTTATTTATTAAGTATTATATAGAAAGAAAATTTGGGCTTTATTTCTCTCTAAACATGAATGTATTAAACCACACCTCAAATTAACCCAATAACAATTTATTTCACAAAATCTCAACCTCAACATCAAACCTTAGATCCCCTATCATGATTTTCAAAGAAAAATCCATAACAACATGGTTTTTATGCAATAGAATATACCACATGTCTATCTATAAGAGGGGCATTGAAAAAGATCAAAGAAATCCCTACCTCGAAGAGAGAAGAGGAGAAAAGCCCAAAAATCAACTTCGCCGAAATTCGATCTCCACCGGTCAAAACGAAGCCCTCGACATGCTCATCATTTTAGTATAAGGAACTAGTACCAAAATCCCAATGGATTCTTGAGATCAAACGAAAATGCAAAGTTTTGGGGGTTTGGGTAGAGAGAGATGAGAGAAAAAGAGAGAAACATTGTAGAGAGAGAGACATATAATCTGAAATGAGAGGAAAAGGAGCAAAAGAGCAATACATAGCTGAAATGCACGAAAAACGTGACAGTTTACGCGTCTGGCCGCACGTGCGGCGCCCTCTCCTACACGTGCGGAGTGGCCTCCCCATACGTGCGGCTCTCACCCCCGCACGTGCGGTCTCCCCCGTACCTCCACTTCCGCACCTGCCTTTTATGTAGTGTGCACACAGCCCTCTCCCCTACTTCCAGCACGTGCGGCCCTGGCCCTCCAGCCCGGAAAAACTTCGGCTTCTCTCCCGACACTCCGGAGTGGACCTCGCACCCTCTGGGACAGGTGAAAACTCAGAAAAGAAACAATGCAACCGAAAATATTTAGAAAAAGATTACTCAACAACAACTTACCCAACATAACGCAAAAAGAAACAAGACGACTTCCGAACCGGTCATCACATAGGGCTTGATCGACCTGGCTGTGTTTGAATATATGTATTGGGTCCTTCTCTGACAAAAGTCTTTGGAGGTGGATATAGGCAATCACAAGAGCAGGCTCATCTCATCTAGATGCAAGTCCAAGAGTAACTTAACCAATATAAAGTACAAATGGAGTTGTAAGTGAAGGAGATGATGGCTGCTATGTTTAGTCAGATGCAAGGTACAATCCAAGCTCAACAAGCACGAATAGAGCAGTTAGAGTCTCAACAGGCCATGGGTGGGCCTGTTGCACCAGCTGCTACACATGTGCATTCACAACAATAATCCCATGCATACACCTCATCGTTTAATTGCCATCATTCATCCGAGGAAGTGAGTAAATAGTTAATTATGAAATTTTCAATATGGCATTTTATTCATGTTATTTTTTCTTGTCAAATGCAGGTTCAAATATCAAAGGAAGAAGAAGAAGGAGAAGAAGAAGAAGAAGTAGATAGGACAAACTCAATGTCGGAGGGACTCTTTTTTGTAGTAAGTTTGCTTATCTATCTACTTGGCTATTTATTTACTGATATTGATACTAATATCTTCTGTATAATTGCATAAGGCTTAGTTCCTAGAATTATGGTTTAAAAGTGGCATAGTTACTGATCATAGGGTTCTTACTGTTTGCTAGTTTAAAAGTAGTAACTCAAGAACATTACTTCATGTTTCAATTTTATCTATTATCAGTTTAGTTCAATAATGTTAGGTTTTTATTCTTGGCAATCCCGTTTGACAAAACTCTTTTGAGTTGTAATTTATTCGCATTTTTATTTCAGTGAGGCTATGAGTTTATTAGATGCGAATCCAACCCGAATCGAGCTTGCGGAGAAGTTTGTGATGTTAATGCTTTAGATTGCCACTTCATTGATTATTACGGGGGTCGAGCTGCCCGGTCAGCTCGCGGCGAAGCAAAATTCAAAATTGCATTCAAAATTGCATATCAGCTGTTGCTCGCTCGAGCCAAGGAGTGCTCGCTCGAGCTAAGACTTTCTCGCTCGAGCCAAGGAATGCTAGCTCGAGCCAAGGATTGCGTCCATACAAAAACCTGAAGAAGTGTATTCCTCGCTCGAGCCAAGGATCCGTCGCTCGAGCCAAGGCACTAGTAGAAATCATGAAAATTACTTCCTCGCTCGAGCCAGGAAGAAAGTTCGCTCGAGCGAGCCTCAGAATCCGGATTTCTCAAGGAGTTTGTTTTCTTCCCAATCTTGGATTACTTTTGGTTCTCTATAAATACTTGGTTCTCCCAAAACTAAGGAATTAATTGTAGTCCTCCAGATCTTCTTTTTGGTTCTTAAAGGTTTACATCTGGGGATATTTTGTTAGTTTCTTTGATGTTTTATTGAGTATTCAACTCATGGTTTAAAGAGAGTACATCAAAGATTTGTTTGTTATACACAAAAGAGAGAGTTGTTCTTCAGTTGTGAATTCTGAAGAATTCGAGCCTGAAGCTTTGGTGGAATCCGGAGTGGCTCATCAGAAAGACAATTCCGTGATGAAGATGGGGTTGGAAGAGGCACATAGAGGTTGGTTCAATTAGGCGTTGTGAATTCGCTAGATAATTGAGAGTATACCTGTGTAATTCCTTTAAATCTTCTTAGTGGATTGTTCTTGTGGCAGTTGCCCGTGGTTTTTTGATCACAATTGGAAGGTGTCCAATTGTGGTTTTTCCACGTAAAATCTTTGTGTCTCTTTCTCTTGATTGTTTGATGGGATTGTTATTTTGCTTAAAATTGGTACATAATCACAAATCAACATCTAGGGTTTCTAGATTTTTCAATTAATATATTTCCCTTCTTGATTTGGACACCTATAGGCTATATGTATATTAGTCACATAGATAGGGTGAGTAATCTTAGCTATGTAGATGAAGGCTTCTTGATGTCCAAAAATCTAAATTCTCCGAAGGCTTGTTTTTGCACAGAGTCATTTTTTGGAGTAACTGTCTAGGTGGTTGGTTAATAATGCTCATCATGAATTCTCTTGCTGGAACCTTATTTAATTTCTGGTGTTCATCTAACATAGCCCATCTTTACCTCAATTATATGCAATATCAATAGGCTAATCACGATTATGATGCTCCGTAGAAAGGTGAATGTGTGAGCTGATCACATCAGACAAGCATAGTTAACCTAGAATTGCATATCCTAAAGTAATGACAAGGAATAGTTGGAAATGTTGATCATAAATATAAAGATTGGAGATTGAAAGCCTACTTTCAACCTAGGACATATAGGAACAATGAAATTTGGGGATGCCGCACAATTTTTTAAGTTTCAAATAACCAGGTAACTTCACAATTTTTTAAGGATCCAAATCCTAGGGTTTAGATTGTTCATTGTTGAAAGTTGTATCTTTATTGAATTGGGTTAGTAGAATTAGTACTTTTTCATATCAGATAGGTTGGGTTTTTTTTTTGGTAAGTTAAAATTTTATTCCACACAAAACACAAAGAAAACAAGAAACAAGGATCTACCCCTGCACACTAGAAACAAAAAAACATAGATCAACACCAAAACAAAACAACAAAACAAAAGAAAGCTAGAAAATTTATTTATCAAGTCTGTACAATGGAACAACGCAGCCCCCAGTCCATACAACAGATCAACACCAAAACAAAACAACAAAACAGAAGAAAGCTAGAAAATCTATTTATCAAGTCTGTAGAATGGAACAAGGCAGCCCCCAGTCCATACAGATTTGCCAATTTTGCAAAGAATTCTTAACTCTCTTGAAAGAACAAGCTCTGTTATAACTTCTGAAACTATTCTAGCCACTATGACTTCCTTGTGACTAATAGACTGAGTAAAAATTCTCCTATTCCTCTCCAACCATACATGATATAAAATGCAAGCCATGGAAGGTTTGAACATAGTATTTCCTAGTAAAAGGACAAGAGCAGAACAAATGCTCATGAGATTCATTTACAGATTGACACAAACTGCATGCAGGATCGGCCTACATTTCCCAATGCAATAATCTATCATTGGTAGCCAATTTTTGTAAACAAATCAGCCAATGTACAAAAGCCCATTTAGACACATTTCCTTTAAACCAAACAATAGAACACCATGGGACCACTGCTCTAGATGGCCTCAGAGCTTCCCAAGCAGATTTAGAGGAGTAGCTACCACTCTTTGAAGGTAACCAAACAGCTTCATCAGATCTGTGCATATTAGGAATAAGGGTATGAGGGGTCAAAGCAATAAGTTGCTGAATTACTCTATTTCTTAATATAGGCCAGTGCCAGCATTAGCAACTATAATACTTGGAACATTCACATAAAGAGCTCTACCAATATTCTGCACAATTCTACTTCCAAAATGTTGATAAAGAGGCCCCACTGGATGCCTTATCAAGCCATAAGAAGGTGGATCTGCCATCCCCTATTCTGTAATGAATAAGAGGCTGCCCAATCTCTCTAAGCTTGAATATCTTCCTTATAGTCCATGAGGAATCATTTGGACATCAATAAACCAAAAGCATTGATCCTTTAAAATATAGGTATGTATCCATTCAACCCAAAGTGAATCAACCTTCACACTTATAGCCCAAAGGTGTTTAATCATATTGACTTTATTCCAAATTTTTAGCGATCTAAAACCTAACCCTCCTCCTTGTTTAGGAACACAAATACTCTCCCACTTAACCAGACCATAAAAGGGCTCTAATCAAACTTTCCACCTCCTTTAGAATTCTTTGAGGTAAAATAAAAAGGGAACTCCAATAGATTTGTACACTAAACAATACTATTTGAATAAGTTGCATGCTTCCCCCATATGACAAGAGCTTATTTGCCCACAACTGAATCCTAGAGCGTATTCTGTCCTTCAGTTGAAGACAATCCTTATACCTCAATCTTTTGGAAATAAGAGGCACACCAAAGTACTTGACAAGTAATAGACCCTCACGAATTGGAAGAACAGTCAGTAAATCAGCTTTTAAAACAGAAGAAATCCCAGCAAAGAAGACAGCACTCTTTTGTAGATTAGGTTGAAGTCCAGACCATAAATGGAACTGATGTAAAGTGTCATTTATAATTCTGAATGACTGAATATCAGCCCCACACAAAACAAAAAGATCATCCGCAAAGGCTAAGTGACTGATACCCAAAGATTGGCACTTAGGATGGAAAGTAAATTGACAGTGAGTCAAATTACACTCAAGAAGAGCACATAAATAAAAGAAAAAGGTAAGGGGAAATTGGATCCCTTTGCCTTAAACCTTTTTCGCCCTTGAAATAACCTTCCAATTCTCTATTCAACACAATGGAATAACTAACACAATGGAATAACTAGCTGTGGACACACATTGAATAACCCAAGAAATAAGCCTAATTGGAAACTCCATAGAAGCCATTATTTTGAACAAAAAATCCCACCTTACAGAGAGGTTAGGTTATCATTTATATTTGCTTCTTCTATTCAATTGAACCATCAATCTATATGTATTATGTTTTATGGATCCTTACATGTTTAGGTGTATTTCACTTGCAAGCATCAGTTATTTGATTCTCCTTTTTGATACTGCCGTATCTACAAATCTTATCTTTGTTTCTGTCTGTTGTAATAATCGTGACTATAATGCTTGTATTTATTGTTATGCGATCGCTACTTTGTTTTTATTTTAATTTTAAAATTTTATTTACTGGTGCAGGAATCAAGTGAATGAATCTTTGTTAGGGTGCTAGTCTATCTCTGATCTTCCACAATGATGGTGAAAATCGGGCAATGGTGACATCACTAATGCATTTTGCACGAATAGATGGGAATGTAATTTTTTAATGCATCACAATTTTGTTCTAGAATTGGGCTCTCTTTTAGATTTTTGAAAAGCAAAGTTCTAGGCTTGTTTCTTATTTTTGATTGCACATTTCTAAAGCAAGGATTGAACACACTATATATTTTTATTTTGATGAAGCAAATAATAAAAACACCCATCAATAGTAAACAAACAACACAAGAAACAAATTGGCACTTTTTTTTTATCAGCCAAAAGGAAATATATTGATTAATAAAAATGTACAAGTAAAGTGAAATTACATCAATAACCTTACTAAGAAGGTACATGTAGTTGGCCCTATCATAGCAATAGTTGTAGTGTGTGGTATTTTACTCAGTTATTGCATAGGAATAATGGAGTCATTTCTTATGTTTACCTTTCTTACTGATCATCAGAGGGGTTGGTTTTGTAACTATTGACTGTCATATATGTTTGGAGGAGTTTAGGAACAGAGAAAGTGTACAAGTGCTCCCATTTGCAAGCGTATTTATGACATTGAATATATCCAAGCCTAGCTATCTATTCGGTGGACGGATGCGGATTGATTTTTTTCAATCCGCTTATCTGACGAACGGATGGCAGATTAGAGATTTCAGGCCACAACCAAACTGCGACCACCCCTACTTAGCATAGATAAACGTTTGATTTTTTTTTTTTTTGAACGAGTAAAATATTTATATATCAAGGAACATAAACATTGACAGAGGATAAAAACTCAGCTAAATGTAAAGGGGGACAGGCCACCCAACTAGCAGAAAGGGTGTTGCTTGCTTGAGCTCCAGCTACCCAGTGAGCTGCTCTATTTTTTGACTGCCGAATCCAAGAGAAAGTCCAGTTCCCATTGCGAGCTAGCCAGTGGATATGAAGCACCACTGCCATACTTTCCTAAGGAAGGACAGTTTCTGAGACACAAAGCTTACCAATAGTTGGTTATCACTCTCAATTTCAACATATGGGAGGTTGTGATTTTTGGCCAAAAAACATGCTAAGCGCATAGCTTATGCTTCAGCCTGTTGAATGTAATACAAAGAGAGTGGGTTCAAATGATTTTTATCAATGATATATATATATATATTTTGTATTGACTAGTGAAGAGTAAAAAAGATGTTTAATGAAAAAGAATTTTTGATAAGTAATGGAATGAATGGGATTTCTTTCAAAAACTTCACACTTAGGTTAATTAGTTTCCGCCTAATGAATCTTTGAAAAGTCGGGGGTTATAGTAATTGAGCAATATGAGAGAACATGATAAATGATAATTAATAAATATATATATAGACATGTAATATTTCAGAAATATCTAATAATTGTTCGATAAATTAAGTGTTTGAAGAATTTTTTTTTTGGATCAATACTAGTCAATGCCACATTCTCTCTCCCTAATATGATCTCTGATGGAAAATTTTGTATATCAATAACTATTTGATTGTAGTAAGGTTTGTTTTGTTTTTTTGTGTGTTTTTTGTTTAAATGCCACATTCTCTCTCCCTAGTATGATCTATGATGAAAAATTTCAGGCATTTACCCTGGCATGCTCTAGCCCTTTCTTAGTCTACCATTGAAAGCAACTCAAATAAGAGAATAGTGTATATAAGTAACCATTTGATTATAGTAGGGTTTGTTTTGTTTTATTTCTTGTGTTTTTTTTGGTTTAAACTGAGGTTGTTATCAAGTTAGATTTTGATAATTTTTGAAGAGTAATGTTATTTAAACTAAAAAATTAGATTATTTTTGAAATTAAATTATTTAACTCATATATTGTTCTCATGTTTTCTTAAATCATTCATAAATCATCTTATTTATACATTATTGACTCTAAAAAAATGAACTTGTATATATATATATATTTCAAGTAAAGTGAAGAACCTCTTTAGAAATATTAAATAGGGGTAATTACATTATAATGATGGCAGGAAAAAAATTATAAATTTATAATTATAATTATTAATATTTATTAAGTTTTTTTAATAATTTATAATTATTTTTTCTAAACCTACTTATTTGATATTTCCTTTCTTAAGTACAACCCAAACTTTCCATTTTTGGAATCATAATATTGCTCATCAAACCCACTCCCACCCATGACAGTATTGCAACAATATCTCTCTCGATAGACATACTAAAAACATAGGACTACCATTGCAAAAACTTATGCATCACCATTGCAAACTTCCCATTTTTTTTTTAATCAATTTGTGATCAATACTAGTGCTCATGAACGCCACATTCTTCCTCCACTATGATCTTTATATATTTTCATTCTTTCAACCTGTTCTTCCTCACATCTTGTGTCCTCCCTCGTCCTTCATCCCAGATTTCATTCTTTCAACATGTTCTTCCTCACATCCCTCATCCCTCGTCACTCATTCCAGATCCCACATCCCACACCTCCTCATCCTCTTCCTCTTTCTCCTTTCCAATGCCATTTCATCCTTCATCCCAGATCCCACATCCCACTCCTTCCTCTCACATCCCTCATCACTCTCCTTCTCCTCCTCTTCTTCCTCCTTTCCATAGTCATTTCATCATTCTCATCATTTCCGCGTTGAAATGCCAAAGTCATTGTTGACGGAGGGTGAGCTGGCGATAAGCTTCAGATCGGATAGTTCTCGCTCAAAAATCAAGGTAGGCCACCATTGTTCATGCAATACTTGTTGAGTTCATGTGGATAGAGGTAAGCCACCATTGTTAACAATGGCAAGGTGGCAAGTCATACCTCCACGTGCGAGAGGTATGGGTTGTTGTCTCTAACTTCCTCTATATTGAATGAGTAGTAGAATATACAAGTTGGTATATATCTCTGTGAAGGTAAGAAGAGAGTGTATATCTCTCGTTCTCTTTGTGGACGTAGGCATTGAAGCATAATCACGTAAATTTTGTGTGTTTTATTTTTGATAGTTTAGGTAGTTTGGCCTTAAAACCCAAAAATTAGTATTAGAGCTCAAGCTGAGCAAAGGAAGTGAAAACAAAGTCTCAATGCTCTGTTTTTCAAAATTACCAGAAATCAAATTACTCAAAATCAATTTTTGAGCATACCAGAAGAATCGTCGTGATGAGACGAGTCTAAGACCCACGAAGAATAGCCCGAGATAAGATCGGACACTCCATCACGTGTAAGAACCTAAATTTTTAGACAACTAATTAGTTTGTTAATAATAATATTAAGTCAATCAATAGTGATTATTAAACTATTAAATTATAATGTTAATAGCACCATAATTAATACCAATATTAAATTCTTTTAAATAAAATTATTTATCTTACTGTGATTAAATTTCTGCATCTAAATACAGTTGTGGAAACTAAATGAGTTAAATAAATAGTAACTGAATTAATCAGAGGATAGTAAGGAGCAAACTATCTAGCGACTAGGTTGTATATATTCATTGATTTTATTCTTTATACACACACGTAGACTAGCAAAAAAAATAAAAAATAAAAAAAAAGAGAGGAGGCTGGCCATGAGTCAACCCTCATGGGGGAAGGATAAATTTTGTCTTATATGGAGGTGCCCCCTCAAAAGTGCAGCCACTTTTGCATGCTCGATCAGAATTTTTCTCACCTTTGAGTGTAGGGGTGGGTTATCATAAGTGTGCCATATGGGATAGGCAACCCACCAATGACCATGCATGCATGCTTTCTCTTACAAATCCCTTGTCCAAGTTTTCCCTCTCATTTTAGTCTATATAAAAAACACAAAATCCTCCAGCACAGAACTTGCAAATTTCGGCTGGAACAAGAGAGAAAGAGAGGGAGAGAAAGCAAGAGGAAAAGGAGAGAAGAGAGGAAAAGAAGGGCTCAACACTTGAGATTTTTTTATTTTTTTTTAAACTTCATTGAAGTAAGAATACTCAACCTCTATCCTCCCTTAGATTTTTTTTATACTAAATCTATATATCAAAAATATGCAAGAGTATGCATTGTTAATACCCAATAACTCAATGCATGTTGATAGAATGATGATCTTATGATTATATGATTTCTATCCTTCTTGCAAGTATAGATTAGAGGGTCTAATTACTGATTTTTCTTCTTATGTGTTCAAATATTCTCCATTGTTTGAATTAGTCTTGCATATGAATTTGTGTTTACTCTTCATAAATATTATTTTTATCTATTCCCTATCACCTCTAATGAAAGTAAATATGAAGGATTAGAGTTTCACATGGGAATAATAGCAAGAAACAATTTTTATAGTCTTGCATGTGATTCATGGTGAATACAAAGTGTGTTTTTCACAAAATACTGAACTTCCGGCAAAAACAGATTTTTAATCCATTTTGAATAAACCCAAACAAACTCATGTGAGCACTTTCATAAAATCTGAAACTACTGGAGTAGTTTAACATGTTTTCATGGTGCTAGAATAAAATAATAAAAAAATATTTGACAACGTTTCATGGCCAAAACATATTTTTAATTTCATTGTTGTTTGGAGGCAGTAGCAATGCTGACTTTACCAGGTCACCGTTTATTCTACAGAATGAATTTTCAAGTGATTCAAATTGGAAAGGTTATACTTTTAAGTTACCTTTCAAATTCCGCTGGTTTCATAATTGTTTATTAAGTATTGAGAGAGAAACGTCAATTTTTCCAAAATGTGACAAAATCTGTCCAGTTTTCTTAGAAAAATTATTTGACCATCTTCCATTGGGTTTCAGTCTTCAAACTCCTCTGCAAATATGTTCTAAACTCAAATATCTAGAAAACCATTCTGACCATACCTCTTTTTGACACCGTTTGAGGCCCCTTTTTATTTTTCAAACACAGATCACCTGTTCTGGAAGTTAATATAACTCACTGTCCCAGAAAGACCAGTTTTCTTCCAAAATTTATTTCTCCATTTTAAAATCGTTTTTAGCCCTGGTATTCTGCTCGAATATTTTCCTAACTTGATGAACTAGCACCAGTTAAAGTATTGTAATGGTTGAACTTCATTTGGTTTGGGTTTCATATTTTTTTTCGTCAGACCATACAGTGTTGAAAGAATAAGTGTGTGAATTCCTAAGAAGCTTTGTGATGAGTCCTAAGATATTCTGTCATATCTATTTTGGTTGCTATACATGATTGTGTTGTGCTATATAAACATTATGACACTATGGTTTTCAAACTAAAACTCGTACATGTATGAAAATGTGAATTAGACGAAGTAAAGAAAAACGAAATTGAACTAATACATTAAAATTTAAAAGTGATGGGGTGAGCCCGGTTTAGAATCTTGCACAAGTGAGTTGCGAACCCTAACATGCAAGGGAAGGTATTTCGGCTCATATCGGTGTAGGCGATATAAGGTTGGTGGTGCAGGTGTCACAACATAGATCGTTCCCTTGGGGCAGACCGTGATGTCACGACTCGGGTACGTAACCCTGGTACGTGGGCATCATTGGAAGTTACAGCAAGTAACATTTGAATAATTGACCAAGGAGGAGTCAGAATTGCCCGTGGCCATTGCTTAGCGGTTGAGTGGAAATAGTGCTCCGCGGGGAGTTACTTAAACTTATTTGATAAACTAAATCCATGAGAATTTAAAAAGAAAGGTGGGCATTTTCCTTATGATGAAATACTGCTTCCATTTGCCATTTTTTATTTATTTATTTATCTATTGTTATTATTTCAACTGATTAAGCAAGCAACCTGCATTTCTTGCCGTTCACTCTAGTATTACGCTTTCTGATTCTCCCCCGCCAAAGATAGAGTCTCCTGTTATGCTTATTAAATGCTACTTGTTATTCTGTTTCTACACATTATTCATTAATTGTGAGTATTATTATTGAGGTGGGTATTTTCGGGTTGTAGTATCTTATTGAGCTCGTCGCTCATTGGCATTCCCATTGCCCTGGCGTTTTATGGTAGGTACTGAAGAAACCGAAGGGAACACCGAGGCCTTACAGGGCAACATTCAGCCTTGGTTAGCTTGAAGAGTGCCCAAGTTCCATGAACTATTTTCTAAATTTTCTAGTTTTTCTTTTTTATTTGTGCTATTTTTTTTTTATTTTTTATTTTTTTGTACTAAGACTAAGTTGTAATTTAAGATCTTTAATTTTCTGGGTTGTTAATTAATGGATGTTAGTAATATTGGTGGCAATATTGATTTTAAGTTCTAAATCTTATTATGATGTCCTTAAATTTTGGGGCATCACAACATGGTATCAGAGCTCTAGTGTGACGGCCGGTTCCTTTCCTTCCTCTTTCTTTCTTCGCTTCATTTTCCATTTGCCTTAGTTGGGTTTGAAGCATCCGGAAAAGGTTCCCCAGGTTAATATTCTAGTTCTTGTTTTTGTCGGTGTTGGATTTCGCTTGTTCCGAAGGGCGTACGGGTGAGTCTGGAGTGCCGAGATCGAAGCAGAAATTTTTGGTGGCTAGGCTTGGGCCGCACATGCGGGGCCCTAGGCCGCACGGCGGAAATGGGCTGCACGAGCAGCGGGTATGGCCGCATGAGCGGTGGAGGCTTAGACCCGGAAATTGCATACTGTCTAAGGGTGCACGAGCGGAGAAAATGGGCTGCACGAGCAGTGGGGAAGGCCGCACGAGCGGCCAACTGGGCAGTCCGTGCCCTGTTTTGTTAAAACGTGTTGGTCCGAGTATATATCATCTCTAACTCATTTTTCTCTCATTCTAAACCTATTTTCTCTCCTCATTCTCTCTAGAAAACACGTTAATCACCCAAGACTCTTTGATTTTTGTGATCCTTGGGTCAAGATCTTCATCTTCTCCCTCTAAATCTTGAAGATCCATGGTTAGGGCTCACTTGGTGTGTTGGAATCAAAGCTCTCTCATCCATCTAAGCTAGGGTTTCTTTTCTCCATCTTCATCAACAAGCTTGAGGTAGGGATTTCTTGAGTTATATATATAGTTTTGCTATTTGAATGTTGAGTTAAAAATGTTCATGAAGTTTTGTGTTAATCTTGGATTTTGGTTCAAAATGTTGAGAGTCTAGAATGTGGGTTTGAAATCTCTATCTTTTTACTATTTTCTTGAGGGTGTCCCTCTATTAACTCATGAAGGATAGATTGATGGAGCTTCTCTTAGAAAATGATGAAAGTTTGTTTTCAATGAAAACCCTAGTGTAGACACCCATTTTTGACCGTCCTCAAGACTCAGTTGTGCTTGCAGGTACATCCGGACATGAGTTCGATTGCTCATCGGGCATTCGACTTTCGCGGCGGAACGTCACAGGTTCAAGCTTTCCAGACCCTGTATCCTTTCTGCCCATTTTTTGGACCTTAACTTGGTCCTTTCTACACCTTTCTCCTGGTGCACTGCCGGCCATGGTTTTGTTGCTGTCAGCCACTGATGAAGCCTGCCAGCCATCAGTGAGCCACTACCGGCCGTCACTGATGGCCGGTATCCCCCCTGTCTCAGCTGGTTTTACTCCAGATATTTTGAGCCAGCTAGTTTCCTGTTATCTGCCCTCCATACACGTGTATGGAGGGATGAAGCTCTTGCAAAGCTTCTTGAAGAAGCTTTGCATTGCTCTCCTTCTATATAAGGAGAGGCCCTCTCCCCTTAGAAGAGGTTCAGCTCTTTAGACAAGAATACTCTCTCTCTCTCTCTCTATATTTTGTTGTATATTTGTGCCTTGAAGTCCATTTTCCTTGCACTTTTACACTACAACACATAGAGATACACCACCACCTTTGGGTTGAGGTTCTTGGGAAGGTTACTTGAGGTCTGAAAGTGAGTTTTTACCCCCTGAGGTTGCTGGTCTCGAAGTGGTTCTTCAAGGGTGAGTATTTTCCCCATTTTAGCAGTTTTTTGTACCTCATTTTGGCCATCCTTGCATATTGATTTAGGCCTTGCTTTCAACTAAAAAAAGTCTTGTATTTAAGTGCTTTTGATAGTTGTTTAAGGTCTTTTTGCTGTTGAGGGTCTTCAACCCTCTTGTTGGCTTTATTTAGCCTTGTTTTGAGCCATGCCTTAAGGCCTCCGAGCTAGCCTTGGTTTGGCCTTCTAACCACTGAAATCCAGTGGATTTTCAGTGGTAGGCATGAGGTTTTGAGGCCTCAAATCAGAGGGGGTGGCCCCCCTCTCTTTGTGTTCTTGTTTGCTTGCATTTTTGGCCTTCCAAAGGAGCATGCCTCTATGTATTTTTGAGGCTTGGTTCAGGCCATTTTTTGTGACTTTTAGGACCTGCCTTAAGTCTTTCCATGGCTGGTTTGGTCATATTTTGCATGCATCTTGTATGTGTAGTGTAATCCCATTCATAGCCTTACAAAGTAGCATGTTTTTCTTGCATGTGTTGGCTCCATTTCAGTAGGTTTTTGGTGATGTTTTACCATGCCTTAGATCTGTTTTGGGTTGGTTTTGTCACTCCATACATGCATCTTACACTTGTAGTGTAAATCCCTTAAACTAGCTTCACATGCTTCATGCTTTGACATGTCATTCTAGCTTATGTTGAGCCTATTTCAGCATGTTTTTGGTGATGTTTTACCATACCATGACTCTATCTAAAGTGGGTTTGGTCATCCTTTGCATGCTCCATATACTTGTAGAACAAATCTTGCTTACTAGCTTTATGTGCATGATGTTTTGACTCATCATCCTAGCATGTTTTGGCTTTGCTCCAGCATGATTTTGTCCTTGTTTTAGGCTGTCCTAGGACTTTTTTGGGCTGCCATAGCCATATCACTCATGCTTTGTATAGCTATAGTGTAAATGCTTAGGCTAGTCTTGGGTTTTGAGGCCCCTACCATGCCATACATGTGATGTTTTCATGCTTTGCCATCATTCTAAGTGCTATTTCAGTCCATGAAATGTGGCCATACACTTGCATTTGCCATGCAAAAATGCCTTGGAGGTTTGGCTCTTTATGCCTCAAGAATGAACTTTTGTGCATGTTGTTAAGCCTAAGCCTTTGGCTCATCATTTCAGTGCATTTTTGGTCTTGTTATACCATGATGTAACTCTGTTTTATGCTGTCCAAGTCATGCCATGTTTGGTTTCAATAGGTGTAGTGCATTGCCTCTTTTATAGCCTTGCATGCTCCATGTTTTGGCCTTGTGTTCTAGCTTGTGTTGGCTAGCTTCGAGCTTGTTTTTGGTCTTGTTTGGACCTGCCTTGGGACTGTTTTAGGTCCCCTTGGCCCTTTGGGGCTTGCTTTGTATGGCCATGGCTTAAGTCCCTTTTACTTATTTTGAGCTTTGAGCATCCTAACATGCCATACTTGCATTGTTGAGTTGATTTGACATCAATTTACATGAGATTTTAGAGCTTAGGGTGCTGTCACATATTCATGCTTGTTACTCTTTAAGTGTCCTTAGGAGTTGCATCGTTGTGTCTTAATCCTTGAGCCAATTGGCATGCATGTTTGTCTTGCCATTTCATGTCTTTTATACCATCATTTCAACACTTTTGGCCACTGATTTAGACCTATTTGAGAGCTGTCCATTTTAGTGTAAGTCCATCTCCTTTGCATGTTGTTGCATGCTTGACTAGCATATTATTGTATGCTTGTTCCATCTCTACATGTTGTTGCATGTTTGTATGTTCATGTTGCACTTTATCATGTTGTTCAAGGTTGTTACCTCGCATCATGCTTATATGCTTGTTGCATGCTCGGATTATTACATTGCATGTTTGCATGTTTAAGTCATATTGCATGTTTGCCATGCTTGTATCGCATTGTTGTTTGGATTAAGTGTTAATCCGAGCACGAGAAACGAGGGACGTTTCATACTTAAAGTGATGAAACGTGTCTCAATTCTCGGTCGCCGACGCTCTTGACTATCCATGATAGAGTTCTAGGCACTTATGTGTTTATTTGTGCATTCATTTCACATTGATTTGCACAAGTTGGATCTTTGGCCATCATGCATCGGGATGCGTGATTGATGGTCGTGGATCCGACTATGCCTCTCCCTTGATGTTTCGAGGTGATATGGGGTGGCATAGTGCGTACATACCCTTGGGAGATCCTCCATTTTCTCTATTTTGTGCTTTGTTGCAACTTGGTGTCCCAGCACATCAGTGGCCGGCAGTGCACCATCCTTAGCTGGCAGCACACCATCCTTGGCCGGCAGGTGGTCGGCAGTGGCTTCCTATGGTCGGCAGGCCACTGATGCACTCCTCCAGCAGTGTTTTGGTAAGTTCCAGCAGAAAGTTCTCAAGAACACCCTGCAGACAGAGCCTCTAAAGAGCAACCGGAGAGCTTTTCGGGGCGGCATCCGAGCATGCATCCTCTTCTTTTTCGAACAGAGCTGGAGCAGCTTATTTTTCATGCTTACTTGTTAGTTAGCATCAACTTGTAATAATTAATTAATTTGTTAATTAGTTAATTGTTGTAATAATTAGTTGTAGCTAGTTATTCATTCGGTTATGTAATAATTAATTAGCTTGTTAGTTAGTTAATTAGTAGGCATGTATTATTTATTCGGACCCTCATTCGAGAGGGCCAATTTTGTAATAAGTGTGCATGAGTGTGTGAATGTCTTCCAACCCCACGTCTTTCTCCCTTTTACTTACCTGCTTTTGTTGGTTAGTTTTAGGTCATTCTTCAATTAGCATACTTATGCTTTGCATGTTTGCATCCATTCGTCTGCCTAGCATTCTTATGCTTGCATGTTTGCATCATTCATCTACATTGCATGCACCGGGCTCGGCGCATCATACTAACTACATCGTATTTCAATTCCAAGTTGAATACATGATTATCTAAATTGCATCTCATATGTCATATTAGAATAGCCAAGCCTATTTCTAGTTACATTTTGTATGTGTTGCATTACCCATTTCAAACATGAACCAGGATCATGCATCGATTACTAACTAGCTCTTGTTTTGGCTTGGAGTACATTGTAAGTGTTTATGCTTTAGCATCTTGCATGTGTGTCATTGATTGCCATGATAGCATGCTTGCCATGAGGCTATTTGCTTAAGTGTTTAACTGCCTGAATGCCTGTGGGTGAAGGTTGGATTGCTTGAATTGGAATAATTCATTGAAATCCATGTTTTAGCCTACTTACGAGTAGCAAACTTCAAACCATTTCCAAACAAACGGATATGCGATGCTTTGTTCCAAATTAGGTGATCTAGTCTATACTTGTTTTGCTGTGCGCATCACATAGTAATTCTAGCTAATTAACCGGAATAAGAACGCATATGTTTTCAAAAATGAGATATCATGTTTAGTAGTGGCCGATCTTTGATCGGGCGAGGGGGGTGCTCATAGCTGACCTTCCCCAATCGTACCCAAGTTCCCGAGTCGAGGCAACTTTGGTGATGACGGACACGTGGCCTTAGACACAAGTTAGGGTTTCCTAAATTCCCCCAAAATAAAATATTTAGGTGGCGACTCTGTATCTGGCAAAGCAATCCATGTTTGGCACTTCTTTCTTAAAAATCAGTTTTCCAAAACGATTTGCCGGATTTGGACTCTTTGGTGATTTATCAATCTCACATTGCACATTGTGAGATCATATTAAGAACCGTGACAATTTGAGTCCGAACTGTAGCATGAGGCCCTCGGGGCGCGTCTACACCTAGAAATTGGGGCTTTTGAAAAGTAATGAATGACCCTTTGAAATTGTTTATTTTCTTGTATCAAGAGGATGTATGAGAGTAAGTCTCACCAAATGTTTAACAAAATAGCAACTTCTTGATGTATACACACACACACATATATATATATAAAAGGGAGGTCCTCTTTTGAAATCCATGGATAAATGCATGTTTGTGCAGAGTGGTAAGATGTTGAGTTGTTGAGTGCCATAAGTGATGTAAAAATGCTCAACCGTAATGTAATGGGAAATGAAATGAAGGATGGTATGCTAGACATATTGAAAGTTTGGTTATGATGAATTATTGTTGAGAAAATTGTTGTGGTGTGTCGAAGACACATGACCATTGCGCGGAATGAGAAATTGTAACTATGTGTTGGAGACGTATGGGTACCTTGTGGAAGAACATGGTAAGGAGGAAATGAAAATGTGATGTTGAGTATTGTTGTGGACATGTTTTTTTTTTTTAATATAAAGGAATGCTATGAATTAGTAGTTATTGCATCATTATTTCTCAATTGTTTTATTGTCATTGTTGCACATCTTGACATGAGTTGGAAAAGTATTCTTTTTGAGAAAGATCATTGTAATGAGAACTAATGGAAATGTGTATGGGGTAAATACGTTGGTAAGTCCGGATAGGGGGTGTAGATGAATTTGATAAGTTGGCCTGAGTGTCCAGGGTGAAAGACCCGAAAGCCGCGCGGATAGGTGTCGAGCCTTCCGGTTAATACCGGTAAAAATGACAGTTTGGTAGTACTCATAGAGTCTACTTGCAGACACCAGCCTAGGAATTACCAGTGTCGTATTTACCGCCCCTGTTGATTTAAATATTGGAAGTTGAAATTGATGAGATTACAAAATTTGATTGAGAACATGGTGGATTTAAAATAGTGCGTTGAATATTATTGAGAACATGTTGATTTTGAAATGGTGTATTGAAATAAGATTTTCATTCACTATTGGCACTTGCATGGCATGACATATGCATTTTTAACGTTAATGGAATTGGCATAACTGTATATACTTTGTGAGAAATCTCTGCTGGGCTTTATGCTTACCCTATAGGAATTGGTGCAGGTAAAGATGTGGTGACCCCGCCAAGCTAAGGGCATGGAGATGTTTGAAGAAGAGTAGTTTGACTCTTATTTTGTTGTGATATTTGTTGTAGGCCAAGGGCTAATGTGTTTGGGTTTGAGAGACCATTATGTGTAACCGGGCTATGGCCTTGGAACTTGTAAGCCCTTGAGGGCCTTGTTTGTTGTAATTTAATGATTTCATTTACATATTATCGGTTCATGTACTAGTTTGTAAATAAATGTACAATGACATGTGTGAACACTTTAGTAAGCATTTGGAACCATGTAAATGAATTTGGTCAATATCTCATTCTGGAAGTGGGTTGATGTAATAGTTATGTGGGTTTATTTTCGGGGCGTGACATCTAGGTTAGAATACCTGGGGACGGTAAGAAGAGGTTTAACCTCATTGAGGAGTAGTGTCATGTGTTAGAAGTAATAGAGTTATGTGACTCATGATTTATGCGAGCTTTATGCTAATCATAGTAACTATCCTTGTTTGATCCTAACTATACCTCTAACTTGACGCCAAATTTGTCGGATGTAAAATCATCCCTTCTCTATCTTGATTGAACCTTTCCAATTCGGCAAAGTATTGCCTTAAGATGATCAATTGGCAAATTTTGAGCCTTGATTATTGTATCTTGTATGTTGTTGTAATGTCCCAAATATTTTCTTTTAAATAGTCAGTGCATTAATTAATTGAGTAATATTTGGATTGGAGTGTTTTGTAAAGTTATGTGCGAAAATGATTCAATTTTGTAATAATTTTTTTTTAAAAAAAAATTTAATTTTGAATCTCTGAAATTATGAATTTGTTTTTTATTTTATTGTTCCCATATGAGTCTAGCACGTTGGATAAAAATTTCAGAAATTAACTGATGAGTATTTATTTTATAAAAAAAATTTGCGGACTGATTGGTGTTCAATTTAATTTATAGCGGAATTTGAAATTGAGTTTTGGGTGTTTGGACCATGATTTGAGATAAATTTATTGGGTCTATTTTGGTATATAATTGGACCATGTTTGGCTTATGGGTAGGACCCATGACTTTGATTTAATTTAAATTGAGTTTGTTTAATGACTTATGTTTAACTGTTTGGTCCTTTTTAATTATGTGATTGGTAATAACCACCTTGGGAGTTGTTATTATTTATTATATAGGATTATAATAAATATTTGACAGTTGATTTTATGGTGTGTACCATATGGTGAAAAATTATATATTTTTATAGTGTATAAAATGGGTGTATATTTCGTGGTGAGCAAAATATTATATTTTGTGGTGTACAAAAATGTTATATTTTGTGGTGAGAAAAATTATATAATTTTATAATTTATATTATAAAATTTTGAGATATTTTATAATGTATTTTATATTAATTTTTGGTGTTGGGAAGGCAACCCACGTGGGCTGCCCCCGTTCTTCTTTTCTTTTTCTTTTTTTTCATTCATTTCATTTGGCGTGTGGAGCAGAGAGCTCCTGCTCTCTTCCTCTCTCTCTCTCTCTCTCTCTCTCTCTCTCTCTCTCTCTCTCTCTCTTTTCCTCCATTGTTGGCTTAAGCTTTAAGCTTAGAGTGGGTGTCTTTAGAGTGAGATTTTGCAGAAGTGTTGTAAATGAAACTCGGAGAACTCGTCGTGATCTTCGCAATGGTAGTCTCGGATCCATGATCGGGTGATGTTTACATTTTCAAATTAGCTTTTCTTCATATTTGTGGTAGGGACTTTCTTCATATTTTTACATTAAAGCTATGTTAGGGTTATTTTGAGAAAATATGTCATTTTAAGAGGTATTGCATATATATATAATTTTCAAATTTTTGTTTCGTAATTTTTGGAAGAAAAATTATGTTGAAATGTTAAGAATGTTGGCATTTTAAGAGTGATTTTGGGAAAATCATTTTGTGTTGTTAATTTTGTAAAAAAAATCCGAAAATAAAATTTAAAGGTTGTATGATTGTATTTACATCATATTATGATTAGATGATTTATTTTGAGGAATATTGTGTAAATTGTTAAGTTGGGATTATAGAGTTGTTTTGGGATTAAAAACTTTGAAAGTGTCACATTCATGAAACTTTATGGAATGTGATATGTTGATGATTAAGTTGTGTTCTTTTTTTTTTTTTTTTTTTTTTGTTGGAAAATGAAAAATGTGAAGTGTGGACTTTTGAACTCATAACCTTGAAAATATTACTCTTGGCCATATTTCATAACTTTTGATGTACATATTATGTTGGTTAGGTAATTTTAGAAAAAGTTGTGAAATTGTTATTGGCATGGAATTTGGGAAAAATATTACCTCTTTAAGTAGCTTGGCTTGAAATATGGTTATGTTTGAGGGATGAGGCATGTGAAGTTAGGTTTGGTATTATAAATTTGAAATTTTTTTTGAACATAATAAACTTACTAATTTAGTGGATTAAATTAGTTTTGGTTAAAATGTTAAATCCGTTATGGTTAAAAGTGTGTTGTTGAGATTATACCATGACTTTTGATATAGTAGGATGGAAATGGTAATATTTAGTAAGTATGTGATTTGGTAAAAAAAAAACATCATATTGGTTATCTTGGTTGAGGTGAAACAAAAATTGATTGAAAGTTTTGTGTGAGTCAAAACAATTGAGATATTGATAAATAGTTTTAATATTTGGTGTATGCTAACATGTTGTTTTTGAACATCAAATTCATATATGAGATGTTTGAAGTGTAAATTGAGGGTTTGATTAAATTGGGAGTTGTTTACGTATAATCTTGTTATTCAGGATATTTTTGTCACGTCCTGTATTTTATTACTCGGATAACCTTACCAATATTCATTAATTAAGTCCATTTACAAATAACATTTCATCCTTGGATGAAATGATGAATAATTAAATATACATATTCCCTCTCGTTATACAATAATGACATTTACATACAAATAAAAGAAATGCCCTGAGGCTTACAATAAAAGAGAGGACACCACTCTTTACAAAAAATGGCACTCAACCAAACAACAAATGAAATAGTACAATCCATCACTACATTACACTTATGAAATGGTAAAAACCATTGTTTGATCTTCAAATTCGAAAAGTATTCCCTGTACACATGTACAGGCAGGGGGTGAGCAACCACTAGCCCACCAAGCAATCTCATATTAAAACATTAGAAGATATGCGGGTACAAAGATACTCATACATATATGTGAAATCATATCATGTCAAAATCATATGGTTTTATCACATAATCTCTTAAATCCAATTTATTTAATTAACCACAACCAGTTAACTTAAATAAATAAACATGCTTTAATAGCAACATGACATCCTTTTCAATCCATTCAATTATCTCATTATCAATTAAATCAAATAATTAAACAATTCATAATAACATCTAACAAAGCGTCAAATACATTTTATACAGTCTTATGAGATGAATGCATATGCCATGTCATGCTCAAAATATTTTTCTCATCTTTTGAAAATCTTATGCACAATGCCAATTTGAAAACACATTAATCCATCAATTTCAATAAAATTCCAAGGAGGTAAATACGACTCAGGTAATCCCTAGGCTGGTGTCTGTAAGTAGACTATACAAGTACTACCAATTTGTCATTTTTACCAGTATTAACTGGAAGGCTCGACACCTATCATCTACACCACCTTTAAATCCCTAGGCTGGTGTCTGCAAGTAAACTATATAAGTACTACCAATTTGTCATTTTTACTAGTATTAACTGGAAGGCTCAACACCTATCATCTACACCACCTTTCAAGACTTACCACCGTATTTACTCCAAAATCATTTCATGAAAACTTGTTTCCCTACATTCCTTTCACAATGCAAAGTTTTCAAATCAAATTTCAAAGCTCATCATTATCAAATGAATTGATATGCCAATGCAATGATTAATAATACAATGCAATATTTCTTTCACTTTCAATACTTCGACACAATATTCCCATTGTGATCAAAATTCTTATTTCACATTTCAATATAATCTCTAATACAATTCCAAGAGATAATACAACCATATCCATATTCATATAGTCTCCACATGTTAATCAACATTCCAAATTTAGTCATTTCAAGACAAATTTATAACATATTATATATCAAACTTCCAAAGTTCCATCATTTCTCATCCTTTCAAGAAATCCCTCATTTAAATGCAGAATGGTAAATTTTCACCGATAGCCAAAATAGTTATCTCTAATATATTAATTGTAACGCCCCAAATTTTTTCCCCAAATGATAATGCAACAATCATGGCTCTCTTAAAAGAAAACCAAATATAACTTCCCATACTTGCATTACACAATAATAATAGTTCTTCATGCGATATTCACTACAACAAAATGCACCTTTAGAGACTAAAATTGGCGACTAAAAAAAATTTAGTCGCCAAAAGTTGTGGAATTGGCAACTAAAATTTTTTTAGTCGGAAAAGTACAATATTTAGCTACTAAATTTTTTTAGTCGGGGTATATTTACTATTGGCACTAAAAAAAAAATTAGTCGCTAAAAATACCACAATTGGCGACAAAAAAAAAACTTAGCCGCTGTATATTGACTTTTGGCTACTAAAATATTTAGTCGCCGAATGGGAAATAAAAAATTATTTTTTCTCTTGGCGACTAAAGTTTTAGTCGCCAAAAACTTACTTTCACCGACAAAAAAAAAATTAGTCGCCGTATATTGACTTTTGGCTACTAAAATATTTAGCCGCCAAATGAAAAATAAAAAATTATTTTTTCTCTTTGGCGACTAAAGTTTTAGTTGCCAAAAACTTACTTTCAGCGACAAAAAAATTATTTTAGTCACCGTATATTGATTTTTGGCTACTAAAATATTTAGTCGCCGAATGAAAAATAAAAAATTATTTTTTCTCTTTGGCGACTAAAGTTTTAGTCGCCAAAAACTTACTTTCAGCGACAAAAAATTATTTTAGTCACTGATTATTTTTTTATTTTTTATTTTTTATCTTTCAACGACTAAAATTTAGTCGGCAGATGTCTTCAAAATTTTACTGGGAAACATTTGATATTGGCGCCTAAATTTTTGCTCAAATCTATTCACACGGTTCTCTCTCTCTTGCTCTCCCTCTGATCAATACACCAAACTAGACGTACGCTCAGTGACGGTCACCACCTCACCGTCACACGTGGCTACCGTTGCACGTCGCTACCTCCACTGCTGCACGTTGCTACCTCCATTGCTACAAATCACAGGTTCTTGTCCCTCTCTCTCTGTCGCTCTCGGTCCTCTCCTCTCTGTCGATTTGGATCTCTCTCTCTCTCTCTCTCTCTCTATACAATCCATACCTTGCAATTTTTGTGGTGAGTAATTTTTGTTTTGCTCTATTCAATTTGTCTATCATTTTCAATTTTGGGTATGATTTGAGCTAGTTTTTTTTAAAATTATAATTATTTTTAATCATCGGAGTCTTAGGTGTTTGTTAAGTTCGCATCGATGTCGGACGATGAAAGAGAAGAGAAGGAGTTGGATGTCTCCTCTCCTGAAGTTGTCACCAAATACAAGAGCGTTGTTGAGAACGTTAACAATTATTCTCTCTATATATATATATATGTATGTGTGTGTGTGTATGTATCTATGATTCTGTGTTTCTATATATGTAGCTTAAAAGTAACGCCTTTTGTTCGAGGACGAAAGAGAAACAAAACAAAAAAAACAAAAAACTGGGAATTGAAATGTGGTTTTTGGTGGGTATTCATTAAATGTTGTGTTTGATTATGCATGTATGCATTGTTTTTTGATGACCCAGTTCTACAAATTTATGGAACAAATTGAAAATATGCAGAGGCTTTGCAATTAGTACTGTCAGAATGCAAACCAAAGGCTAAGATTGTTGATATTTGTGAGAAAGGCGATTCATTTATCAGAGAGTAAGTTATCTCTCTCTCTATCTCTCTCTCTATATATATATGTATATATATGATTGTGTATATACATGGGTTTGAGTTTACATTTTAAATTTTAGGGTTCTTTTGATTCTAAATAGTTGGAAATATGTGTAATATACAGTCAATCTGGGAATATGTACAAGAATGTCAAGAAGAAGATTGAAAGAGGGGTTGCATTCCCCACTTGTGTTTCTGTGAACAACACTCTTTGTCATTTCTCTTCACTTGCCAGCGATGAGGCAGTGTTGGAAGAAGGTGATATGGTGAAGATGTAAGTTTTATTTGAGCACCATCTATCTATATACCATGAGAGGAGCTAATGTTACTGTTTTGAATAATGATGTACTTTTATGTTTGGATGCAGTGACATGGGGTGTCACATAGATGGTTTCATTGCTGTTGTAGCACACACCCATGTCCTTCAGGGAGGACCAGTGACTGGTAGCCAAGCTGATGTTATTGCCGCAGCAAATACTGCAGCAGAGGTTGCCTTGAGGCTTCTAAGGCCGGGAAGAAAGGTAAAAATATATTAGGCTTGCATTTTAATTTTGTCTTAACCTAATAAGAATCATATGATACCATTTTGAGTTGTAATTGTTGAATGCTTAGAGTGAGTAATGGCTTCTGTTTTTTTCTTTTTGTATCATAGACATTTGCCTTAATTTTTTTGGCCAACAATATCTACAACCTTGCAATAAAAAAAATAGATGACTGATTGTTTTGTGGATGGTTTGGGAAAAAATATACGAAAGCTTTTTATTGTTTGTGTGGTTGTGCCTTGGTGTGACTTATTATGCCAGCTTATAAATCCTTCTAGCTTCCCCTAAATGAGGAATATTCTAAATAAGCTATGGATTAACATCCAGATGAAGCTTTTTTCATAGTTACTCTGATAGGGGATATTGCTTTTATGCAAGTTAAATAAATTCTTTAATGTCTTATTTTAATTTCTAAAAACATGTTAATCTTCTTCTCTATTTTTTTCCTTTGTAGAGCCACATGATCTGTATTGGGTGTACTTAGCATTCTCCTCGTATGTTGTCACAAGACACAAATTTTATAGAATATTTTGAGATCAGATAAAGTATCTATAGAATAGTAACATAATTGCGTACACATTCTATGAAGAAGGCAACTTTGCTGAGGTGATCAATCCATTGTTGATTCCCTGTTTTCCCTGTTGCCTATATTGTACTATGCCATACTTGGGATGCTGTGGGTTGATTTATTGCTGATGCTTACAATTCCTGGAGGCAAAATCTTTTTAATCAACAAAAAAAACTTATGTAGAGTTGTTCTAGACCTTCAGGATTTAGCCTGGTCACTTCAGTGGGTATGGCAATTAGTCTTATTTTTCACCAAGTTGCCTTATTTGGTTATATTGGGTCACATACTAACTGTATTGGATATGCTTTTGAATTTTACAAATGCTGAAATTGAATTGTATACTTCACCTGAGTTATGATTTATATTCATGAAGAAGATAGCCAAAGGCTATTGGTTTATCTCTGTATCGTTGAATCTCTTTCTTTATGGCAGAATAAAGATGTAACAGAAGCAATTCAGAAGGTTGCTGCTGCCTATGACTGCAAAATCGTTGAAGGTGTCCTTAGTCACCAGCTGAAGCAGTTTGTGATTGATGGAAACAAGGTTGTATTGAGTGTCTCGAGTCCTGAGACTAGAGTTGATGATGCAGAGTTTGAGGAGAATGAAGCTTATGCAATTGATATAGTCACAAGCACAGGTGAAGGCAAGGTAATTATGCTTGCCATGTAGACCTACCTCGATATTATCTGTTCTTGTTTTATTTCTGCTCATATTTTTGGTGTCAAATTTGCAGCCTAAGCTATTAGACAAGAAACATACAACTATTTAAAAAAGAGCTGTTCACAAGAACTATCATTTGAAGATGAAAACGTCAAGGTTCATATTCAGTGAGATAAGCCAGAAATTTCCTATCATGCCATTTACAGCAAGGTTTGTTACATTTTCACTTGTTTGGCCATTGGTCCTTTCTCCGCTGGCCTAATTGTATTGGCAAAATATATAAAATGATAGGGCTTTGGAAGAGAAGAGTGCTTGGTTGGGATTGGTAGAATGTGTCAATCATGATCTGTTGCAACCATATCCTATTCTTCATGAGAAGCCTGGTAAGAAATTCTAAATCCTGCAAGGATTCAAACACTGCTATATGTCTGTTGGCTTGACTAACAACTTGTCAACCTAGAAGTAAACATAAGCTAAGAGATGGGACAATGGTGGGGGCTGTGCATTGCATTTGCAATTTTCAATCATTGGCAGAGTTGTATAAAAATGTATAAGTGAGTGTATAAAATTAAAATTATATAATGATTTAACAAGAAGAAAAAAATTAAATACACAAGATTCTAGTTGGATAGCATAGAGAAACAACTTGGCCTTAACCACTCATACACAATAATTAAATTTTATTAGTGAGACAGTAGAGTACCAAAATAACAATATGAATTTATTATCCATACAAGCCTTAATTGGAAGAAAAGAGAGGGGAAAAAAAAATTACAAGCATGAAATCAAAAAGGTATTGTTATTCTAGTTTTGTATTTTGTTTAGGGTACAATAAAAGGTCATAATGAATTATAGTCTTAAAGAGTCCAATATACAAGAGGCATGAGCAGTATGATAGTTCTAATTTCAGCTTAACTCATGCTATGTTCTCTGTTCATGTAATCATGTTAATGGAGCTCTGACTACTATTTGAAATTACTAACCTATCTACCCAAAAATGGAAGGATATTGAGATGGTTATTTGACCCATTGCTGGACAGCAGAACAAGAGGGGACTAGAGAGAAATGAAGTACATGTCCAGCATAAAAAGGCTCTAACCAGTCTTACTTTTAGCTGCTGCTGCAACAGCAAATAGTTCATATGGTACTTATTTGGGAGTTAGAGCCAAAAACTCCTTTAACTTAACCCAAAAAAGGCGTTAAGGAGGCGAAAATGCAAAACAGCCCCCGAACCACTGTACGGATGTCACAACTAGCTTCCTCATGACAAATAGGACCTGTGACAGTAGACGGAATGTAATTAGCACGTGTACGTTGAGAGTTCGAGCCGAAAACGCTTTAAACTTAACCGAAAAAGGGCATTAAGGGGGCAAAAATTCTAAACAGCCCCCGAACCACCATGTGACTCTCAAGGATAGCTTCCCCATGACAAATCGGACTTGTGATAACTGATGGAACGTAATTCGGACCCATAGGTAGAGAGTTAGAGCCGAATATGCCCTAAACTTAGTCGAAAAATGGTGTTTCGGGGGTGAAAATTCTAAACAGCCCCCGAATGACTGTGTGACTATCACAGACAGCTTCCCCATTACAAATAGGACTTGTGAGAACAGACGGAACATAATTCGGACCCATAGGTAGAGAGTTAGAGCCGAATACGCCCTAAACTTAGTTTAAAAAGGGCGTTTCGGGGGCGAAGAAAATTCAAAACAGCCCCCCGACCGACGTGTGGCTCACACGGATAGCTTCACCATGACAAATAGGACTTGTGAGACTGACGAAACAATACGGACCCGTAGGTTTGGGAGTTAGAGTCGAATACGCCCTAAACTTAGTCGAAAAAAGGCATTTCGGGGGCGAAAATTCAAAACAGCCCTCCGAACGACTGTGTGGCTCGCACTGATGGAGAATGCATATGCTTCATTTTATCTCATTTCCCCTTTTCCTGAACTCTGATCTCCCCATGTTGCTTATTGTTTGATTTCTTTGCAGAACATGCATATGCTTCATTTTATCTCACTGCTTTGAAGTTCAAAAATGTCAGCTTCTCTCTTATAGTTTTCAGTTGGATTGCTGCCACATGTTGAATAAGCTTGCTATACTCTTATTTCTTAACTTCTTTTATTTGTGGTTTGCTCAATATCATTCCAGGCATGTGCAAGCAAGAGTTCATGCCAAATATGAACTCTTGGTTGACACGAACAGCTTCCCCGTGCCAAATATGACTTGTACAACTGACGGAATGTTATTCGGACCCGTAAGTTGGGATTTAGAGCCGAATACGCCCAAAACTTAGTCGAAAAATGGCGTTTCGGGGGCGAAACTTCAAAACAGCCCCCGAACCTCCGTCTGACTCTCACGGGCAGCTTCCCCATTACAAATAGGACTTGTGACAAATGACGAAATGTATTGAAGATGTATAGTAATGGAAAATTATGGGAAAAATATTCAGAAATCAATATGAACTCAGTTTACGCCTTGTTTTAAACTTGCTAATTTTTTTAACGTACATGTTGCATACAAATAGAAGATTGTTACATTAGCTTTATGTTACTAATGAAACATTTAGTAATGATTGTTCTGCATTTAACAATGTTCCTTATAACAAAAGACTTTAGAAAGACTGTAGAATGACTAATAATTGATTCATCATGGAAGGTTGCTTCTCACTTATTTTTATTTGTCACTTGTTGCCAAATTCATTCATGAAGTTGGGCATTTTTGGGTCCAATTCTAACATTTTTTTTGTTTTTTGTAGATGACTTTGTTGCATGGACTTCCAGAGATATTTTGGTGTATGAGAAGAAATTGTACTTTTGTATAGAAGTAATATAATACTTTTGTCGTCTCCGGCTTTTGTGCAGTTAACTATTACTGATGCAGAAAACTTTTGGTAGCGAACAGATAATTACTGGCATGGTAGATAGATCACCTTTTGTCATCGTACAAATATATGATTTTTTGTCGTGGTACATAAATGTACTTTTGGCTTGGTATAGACATCACCTTTTGTCGTGATACAGATTACGATGGTAATTTGTACCATGCCAAATGGTCATTTCACATGATATAGTAAATGCAATTTTTGTATATGGAGGGCTTTACTTTTTGTATGATTCTATATGTTGTATGGAATTATTATTTTAGTTTGGACGATAGTTAGTTTGTATGTACTTGGACAGTTAAAGTAATTTATTTTTTGTATACGGATGCAGATTGTGGAATGATTGATAGTTTATGTATCATTTTATTTATATACGTATTACAGGTTGCATGGAATACAGACAGGTTATAGACACATTATTAATATTTGCAATAAAACATAATATCATGTTTTTGCCGACTAAACGTTTTGTAGCCAAAAAAAAGGAAAAAAAAAAAAAAAAAACAAACAAACATTTGGCTACTAAATTTTTTGTAGGCAAAAGAAACAACCATTTGGCTACTAAATGTTTTGTAGCCAAAAGAAAATCAAACCTTGGCTACTAAAAGTTTTGTAGCCAAAAGAAAATCAAACATTTGGCAACTAAAATATTTCATAGCTAAAAACAAAAGTTGAAGAATAAAAATGCTTTTGGTAATATAAATTTAGTAGCTAAAAATGTGGGAGTTTAGGCGACTAAATTTTTAGTAGCCAAAAATGCGGAAGTTTAGGCAACTAAATTTTTAGTGGCCAAAAGAAATAGTATTTGCCAACTAAAATTTTAGAAGCCAAAAAAGATTGACTTTAGGCGAGACACTAGTATTTGCTTTTTAGGCGACTAAAAAATTTAGTAGCTAAAAATTTTTCCGCGACTAAATCATTGGCTTTTGGCGACAAAAAAATTGGTCAGCAAAAATGTATTATTTAATTAATTTTCCAACCTATTGGCGACTAAATATTTAGTCGGCAAATGAATACATTTGGCGACTAAATTAAGTTTAGTCGCTAATTAGCTTTCCCGACTACTCTTCAGCTACTAATTTTCCGGCCAAAAAATTTAGTCGCTAAAGGCTATAGGCGACTAAAAAATGACTTTTGGGGACTAAAAATTTAGTCGCCAAAAGTGAAAATTCTTGTAGTGATTACATTGGTTCAACAACAAGTAAATAACCAAATAAGCACCCCCAAGGGTTTACAATCTTCCAAGGCTTAAGCCCGGTACACAAAATGGTTATTCAAACCCACACATGCATAGCCCTTGGCTTACAAATAAGATCACAGCAAATGAGAACGTTAGTGCTCTCAACACACACATTCCACGCCCTTAATTAGGCGGATTCACCACGTCTTTTCCTGCACAAAAATCTGGTAGGGTGAGCATAAAGGCTAGTAAGAAATCCTTAACAAAGTACATATATTTTATACAAGTCTCAAGAGATGAATGCACATGACATGACATGCCATGCCTTTTTGAAAATAAAACACATCTTCATCTTTTGAAAACCAACATGCTCAATGATGTTATGCAACTTCAGCTGTTCAAAATTTATCAATTTAATTAAAGGGGGTGATAAATACAACTTTGGTAATCCCTAGGTCGGTGTCTGCAAGTAGACTATACGAGTACTATCAATTGTCATTTTTATCGGTATTAACCGAAAAGCTCGACACCTATCCGCGCGACTTTCTGGTCTTTCACCAAGGACACTCAGGCCAACTTAAACAATTTCATCTACACCACCTATCAAGACTTACCACCGTATTTACCCCAAAACCATTTCATGAAAACCCATTTCCCAACATTCTTTTCTCAATGCAAATTTCCAAAACTTAACATAGTCCAATGAATTGAAATGCTAATGTATGCTTAATAATTTAATGCAACATTACTTCCATATTTAATTGTTCCACACAATATACCATTATAATCAAATTTCCAATCCTCTTTTCAACACAATTTCACAAGATGAATATATATATATATATATACATATATTTATATCCAATTCATTCAAGAGAATAACGTAATTTCCCACATTTCGAGCAATCTCAACAATTTAGTCAATTCAAGACTAAATCAACATTTTGACAACAATTTCCAAAATAAACAACATTTCTCATTTTTTTTCACAAAATTCGTCATTTATATATAAATAAACATTTTCAAAACATCCATTTATTTTGGTACACAAAATAAATATGACAACATCTTCCAAGGATTTTTCAACATCTTTCAAAGAAAAGACCCAATTTCTAGGTTTTCTCACCAAAACCATTCATCTCCAAAATATTTAGAAGAATCTCTCCAAAATCATCTTTCTTCAATCAATATGGTTCAAAACCTTCAATTTCTATTTTAAAAGGAAAAGAAATTAAACCCTCTTTCAAAATCACTGATCTTCTTGAAATCAACAATCAATTTCTCAAAGCTAATCAAAGGATGATTTCGAAAATCATCTAGATCTTGCAAAAACATATATATAACTCTAAGAAAATCCCTACCTCAAGTTTTGAAGAAGAAATGAGATGAAACCCCTAAAATCAGTGGTGTCGAAACTCGATCTTCATTGCACACAACAAAGCTCTCGAGATGATAACCAACTTTGGTGAAAAACTTAGGTCTAAATCCCAATGGATTTGGAGAAATCAAAGAGAGAAGATGACTTCTAGAGAGAGAAGCTCCCGATCTGGAATTCTGAAGAGTTTTAGAGAGAGAGAAAGGGCTGAAAAAGTGATGAAATATCATATTCACGAACTGATATAACATGGTCCGCTCGAGCGTGGAATGCCCCGCTCGAGCGTCAAATACACTAACCCAATACTTTTGCAGACAGGTTAAACTTTTGAAACCAAACATTCTCCGCTCGAGCGCATAAATGGCAGCTCGAGCGGACAAGCAACTTCGAATGCATTTTGCATTTTTGTTTTGGGGGCGCTGCCCCTCAACCCTGCCAGGGCATTGCCCTAGGACCCGCCAAGGGGCGCTGCCCCCTGGACCCCTGCGAGCTGACCGGGCAGTTCGACCACCGCCAGGGCGCTACCCTTGGACCCGCCAAGGGGCGCTGCCCCCTAGACCCCCGCGAGCTGACTAGGCAGCTCAACCCCCAACCGGCCCAGTCGAAGTGGCAAAACATGAAAGAACGATCGAAATCGGGATCGCTAAAACCTTCCCCCCTTAAAGAATTTCGTCCCCAAAATTTCAAATCAAACTACCCAAACAAAGGGGTTTCTAGCGATCAAAGCCACGCTATTTCATTTTCAAATCACAATACTAACTGTCAACCAAATTCCACCATTTCCACCATGGTTATCTCATTAACAACAACCTCCCAAATTTGCATAAACATGAAATTTCCCAAAAAGTAATGGCAACTCTAAACAACCTTATGCTTAAAACAACAACGTGTGGTTAACAACTTTAAATATGTTTTCCCTCAACACTAGGGAATATTACAAAGAAAAGCAACTTAAGCATTTTCAAATAAATCCGGATATTTGGAGCGGACTTCCGCCTCCCGTTCCCACGTCGCTTCTTCAACCCCATGGTGTCTCCACGACACCTTTACCAATGGTATAGTTTTGCCCCGTAGCACTTGCTCCCGGGTATCTAATATTTGAACCGGTCGTTCTTCGTAAGAGGCATCCTCATCTACCTCCAAGTCAACCCAATCAAGAACATGAGAAGGGTCGGGTTCATACTTCCTAAGCATAGATACATGAAATACGTTGTGAACTCCCGAAAGTTGTGGCGGTAAAGCTAACCGGTATGCCACTTCCCAAATTCGCTCTAAGATCTCAAAAGGCCCAATGAACCTTGGAGATAATTTACCACTCTTACCAAATCTCATCAAACCCCGCCTTGGCGAGATTTTTAGAAACACATGGTCACCATCTTCAAAAGATAAAGGTCGTCTCCTCTTATCGGCATAACTCTTTTGTCGGCTTTGGGCTGTAGCTAACCTCTTCTGAATGAGAACAACTTTCTCGGTTGTCTCTGTAACAATTTCCGACCCAGTAACGGTGCATCACCCATTTCGGCCCAACAAATCGGTGATCTACAAGGTCGGTCATATAAGGCCTCAAATGGTGCCATCCCAATACTAGCTTGGTAACTACTGTTGTAAGCAAACTCAATCAATGGTAAGTGCCTTTCCCAAGGCCCTTTAAAATCAAAGACACAAGCTCTAAGCGTGTCCTCCAAAATCTGAATGGTACGTTCCGACTGTCCATTGGTTTGAGGATGATAAGCGGTGCTAAGAGTCAACTTAGTTCCTAACGCCTCTTGAAGGCTTTGCCATAATCGGGTAGTAAAACGAGGATCCCTATCCGACACAATAGTCACAGGGACTCCATGAAGTCGAACTATCTCTCTCTAATGTACAACTCTGCCAAGCGTTCAACTGAGTCTTGGTGCACATCGAAATGAAATGGGTAGACTTAGTCAACCTATCAACAATCACCCAAACGGCGTCATTGCCTCGTTGTGTTCTAGGAAGCCCAACTACAAAATCCATGGTAACACGCTACCATTTCCACTCGGCTATTGGTAAGGGTTGTAACAAACCCGCTGGTCTTTGGTGTTCGGCCTTCACTTGTTGACAAGTAAGGCACTTCGATACAAATAAAGCGACATCCCGTTCATACCCCTCCACCAAAACTGACGACTAAGATCATGATACATTTTAGTGCCTCCCGGGTGTACCGCAAGGCGTGAGTGATGGAACTCCCGAAGTACTTCCTCTCTACAAGATTCTGGTACAAACAAACGGTCTAGGTAACGTACACTCAGATCCGAGTGAACGTTCAAACCTTTCTCTTCCTTCCATTGGAAATCTTAACACGGATTGATTCCACATCACGGTCTCCTCGTTGTGCCTCTATGACCTTACTAACCAAGGTAGGTTGAGCATTCAAAGTAAACAAGGTAGCACTCTCTCCGGACTCACCCAAGTGCAAATCAAACTTGCCAATAACATCTAGCATATCCCATTCCCGAATGGCCACACTTGCCAAACTACTCACAGATTTTCGACTCAAAGCATCGGCCACCACATTGGCCTTCCCTGGATGATAGTGTAACTCAAAGTCATAATCCTCCATAAATTCCATCCACCTCGTTGTCGTAAATTCAAGTCTTTTTGAGAAAACAAATACTTTAGACTCTTATGATCGGAGAAGACTTCAAACTTCTCACCGTACAAGTAATGCCTCCAAATTTTCAAAGCAAAAATCACCGCTGCTAATTCTAGATCATGGGTGGGGTAATTTTTCTCATGAGTTTTCAATTATCGTGAACCGTAGGCCATAACTTTTCCCTCTTGCATCAAGATAGAACCAAGTCCATCCCTGGACGCATCACAATAGACAGTGTAATTCAAACCCCTTTCCCGAATTATCAAGACCGGTGCGGTGGTCAATCTAGTCTTAAGTTCTTGGAATGACTTTTCACAAGCCTCACTCCACACAAATTTGATACCCTTTCTAGTCAACCTAGTCAAAGGTGCAGCTAGTCTAGAGAAGTCCCTAACGAAACGTCGATAATACCCCGCTAATCCCAAGAAACTCTGGATCTCAAAAACATTCTTGGGTTGTTCCCAATCTTGTACGGCATCTATTTTTGAGGAGTCTACTATTACTCCCTCTCTTGACACTACGTGCCCCAAAAATTTTACCTCGGTTAACCAAAACTCGCATTTCTCAAACTTGGCATACAAACGGTGTTTCTCAAGCAATTCAAGCACTACCCGTAAGTGAGACTCATGTTCCTCCTCGGAGGTTGAATAAATTAAGATGTCGTCCACAAAGAAGACCACAAAACGGTCCAAGTATTCCCGAAAAATTCTGTTCATCAAATCCATAAAGGAAGCAAGCGCATTGGTTAACCCAAAAGGCATTACAAGGAATTCATAATGGCCATAACGCGTACGAAAGGCCGTTTTCTGAATGTCCTCCTCCCGGACTCTCAACTGATGGTACCCCGACCTCAAATCTATTTTTGAGAAGTAACGAGATCCTCTAAGTTGGTCAAACAAATCATCTATTCTGGGTAGAGTATACTTGTTTTTAACTGTAACTTTATTCAACTTGCGGTAATCAATACACAACCGCAATGACCCATTCTTCTTCTTCGCAAAGAGAACCGGCGCTCCCTAAGACGATGTACTAGGGTGAATGAAGCCCTTGTCTAAATTTTTTTGGAGTTGAATCTTCAACTTATGCAATTCGGCAGGTGCAAATCTATACGGTGACATGGAAATCGGTGTCGTGCCAGGCATTAATTCAATGGAGAACTCGATCTTCCGGTGAGGTGGCAAACTAGTAAGATCTTCTAGAAAGACATCCGAGTATTCACAAACTACCTTTAGTAACTCAACACGAGCCCTGTCACTCTCACTATCCAAGAGAGTTGCAAGAAGGCCACTAAGCTTGCTCCTACTACGAGGGTCAACAACTGGCGACAAGGCTCCATCAACTCGGTTCCCCCGAAAATAGAAACGATCACCACCCAAAGTGCACACTGTAACTCTCTGACGGTAACAATCAATCACAGCTTGATAAGAACACAACCAGTCCATGCCTAAAATGACATCAAAACTCGACATATCTAGCAACACAAAAGCAAACGGAAGTTGGTGCCCGACAACTTCTATTTCACAATCATGATAACCCCGGTCTAAATCAACTGTACCCCCAACAGGTGACTCTACTTTGAGTGGAGGCACTAACTGTGCTACCTCTAACCCCAATGCAGAAGCAAATGCAGTAGATATAAATGAATGAGACACACCCATGTCTATCAATACATTAGGCAAAAAATTACACCCAACAAAAATACCTCTCACAACTGAGGATTTTGGCAACTGCTCTGGCACGGTAACAGCATACACGCGCCCCTGTGACCCTTGATTAACTTGCCCCCCTCTCGGAGCATAGGCCTATTGTACCGATTGAGCCGAAGTGGCTCCCTGATTAGCTCGTGAAGCCTGAGTTGAATGAGCCTGTTGGTGGCTCTGAGTCTGCTTCGACCCTGATACGCCAGGTGCATCTCCCAATTGAGGGCAAGTTCTCTTCATATACCCCGGCTGACCACACTGATAACAATTAAATCCCCAGCCTCCATTCTGAGATTGAGACTGACTCTGAGATCGGTTAGGTGGTGGTGGTGGTGGCAACATCAACTGTCCTCCACCCTTCTGTGGGCATGAAAAGGCTTTGTGGTACTTTTTTTTGGAACCGCACTAGGCAAAGGAAAGTGGATTTTAACTGTTGTGGTTGTGGCTAGAATGAAAAAGTACCCCTGCTCTTCTTATTCTTCCTATAGTCTCCTTGAGACTCTTGGCCCCTAGGCCTCGAACTCTGAAGCCTCTCCTCCTCGTCTTGTATGGAAATCTCAATGTATGCCGCCGACTCTACAAGACGGTCATAGCTCCGAATCATGTTCCCAACAATCTTAAAGAAAATTTTGGTTTTCAACTTTTTCTCGAATTCAATGCAACGGTGCTCTTCTGTTGCCATCAACTTTGTTGCAAACCTAGATAAACTAGAGAAGACTGCCTCAAACTCGGCCACTGTCATGTCGAGTTGTTTGAGGTCTTTGAACTCTTGCCTCAATCTCTCCCTAGCAGCGGGAGGTAAATACTTATCTTGGAAAGCAACCACAAAGGCTATCCATGATGGCTCCACCATACCCTTGGCATACTTCCACCACTGACCCGCATCCCCTTTAAGGTAGTAACTCGCTAGAGTCACCCTCAACTCGCTATCATCTATATGAAGCATCTCGAACATCTTCATAGTTTGTTCGAGCCACTCATCCGCTTTCTTAGGCTTGGGGTCACCATGGAATTCATCTGGTTTGGCCCGTAAAAACTCTCTAGTAAGGAAACTCGTCTTTGACTCCATGATGTTCTCTCGGGCTTAATTCTCTACCCTCAACAAGTTCATAGACTCCCTCAAAGCCCTCGCCATTTCTCGAGTTAGGGCCTCCATTGCAGTTTGACCCGCGTGTCCCCCCTGCTCGGTCACATTAGCTTGGCCTGCTTACTCAGCCATATTAGCTTGGCCGAACCCTTCTTCTTGCACCGGAACCCTATGGACCGGTACCTCATGCACACCTCGGCGAGCCCTACTACGCCTCCTGCCTCTACCACCATGGACTTGACCCCTTCCTGACATCCTAATAAAGGATACAAGAGAAATAATTTAGCACATTAAGTCATATGTGCTCATAACTTAACTCACACGTTCGACTACAACAATTCCATATATTTCTCTACCATATACACAATTCAATTTCACT
>JAPPVO010000013.1:19420528-19576418 GCA_030407325.1 Camellia japonica | reverse complement strand
GCCTCGGCCATTTCATCTCAACTCTGCTTGACATCATCCTCCAACTTCGCATACCAGATAGTGGCCACACCGACAGGGTCCGGCCGAATAGCGAAAGCTTCTGGGGTCTGGTGAGACCCATTGGCCGTAATATATCTGATAATAGCCGGAGGTGGACCATGGGATCACCAGATCCGTCGAAGTGATCGATCTGCGGCATTTTGAATCTATCCGGCAGCGTCACAGCCACATCGGTATATCCGTCCTCGATATCCGGGATAGCTTTTACCCCCTAGGATTTTTTGAATAGCTTCTCGAGTTTGCTCAATTTCAGTGCTGTAGGGTCTACTTCGAACTCGAAGGGAGAGTCCGGGTGGTTGATGGGTGTATGTACCTTGGATAATTGAGGTGGAAGCGGGGTCGGAGCCGGCCCCGTTGGGATGTCTGTGTCCTCCTGAATGGCATGGACATTTGGCAAAATGTTTTTGGGGATTTGGCAGGACATTCTGGGTAGTTGGTGTCTGCTCGGGTATTGGGACCCCTGGTGGGGGAGGAGCTGGGTGTGAGGCTGATGCTCCGGCTTGCTACTGTAACCGGGTAATTAGTTCCGCCTGTTGGGCCATGATTGTGGCCTGCTGCTTAGAGAACTCCGCTTGGCGGACAGCGTCCTCTTGCATCTGCTTCATGCTCTCTTGGAGCTGGCGCATCATTTCTTCCATTTCGGCCATGTTCTACTGATCTTGTTGACTGACTGGTATGTGTATCTCTATGGCAGAAACCGAGACCTCAGCCCGACTGTTCACTGCTAGGGTAGACCACTGCTCTGGTAACCTTTGCTCAGACACACTGCGCTTTCTCGGCCTTCTTCTGAAAATCGGGGGTAGAGAATGGAACACTGGCTGTCCGTCAACCAGATCCTCAGATCGATTGAGCCGACGACCTCTTGTCCAAAGTGCTTGGGGAATATCTGCTGGGTCGGAGCAATTGTGCTAAACTGCCCCTAGCAAAAGGATAAATAAAGCAATAAGGAAATAAATAACCAGATAAACGAACAGCATAACAGCTTAAAATAAATACACAACACCAGCTGGGCATAACAACACACAGTCGATAAGCTGAATACACACTATCCTCAAACACTAATCATTCCCTGAATCACTGTCCCCCAAGACTGAATCTGATACCCGCAGATAACCGATTCTCAAACACTGACTGATGCCTGCAGGCCTGATGCCTAAACTCATAAACTGATACATGCATTTCCCTGTAGAGACGCACTCTAACAGCACATAACAGATAAGTGAGAGCCAAAACACCCCTATGTTGGGGTAGGGTTTCCCTGTCCTATTTTGTTAGGAACTAGGGTTTCACTACGCACGCAGCGGTTTCAAACAACCTATATCGGGTAAGCAACCTGTCCTAGTTTGGAATGGTCACTGCAGATTCCGAATATGCACTAGGTCAAATGGTCAAAAGGGTGCCCCGGTAAAACCGAGGTTTGTGTTCCCATACTGGCAGAGCCCGTAACCGGTAAGCCTTATGGCACGCAGCCTCTGGCAAACCGCTCAGGAATAGCAGATGGCAAACACGGTGTCCTAGGCGCACCAATGCACATGCAATGCAAAGAACACATAAGTGTAGTCAACCCAGATATCATGAGTTCGAGTCAAGTTCTCTAAGTCCCCAGCAGAGTCGCCAGAAACTGTAGACGTCCCCGAACGCCCCGGGAGGATGAGTCCCGTTCTGTTCATTTTGGGCTCACTACAGTTCAGGACTCAAATGTCACGGTTCTTAATCTGAACCAAAGAGTCCAAATCCGGCAAATCGTTTTGAGAAACAGATTTTTTGAAAGAAGTGCCAAACATGGACTGCTTTGCTAGATACAGAGTCGCCACCTAAATATTTTATTTTTGGGAAATTTAGGAAACCCTGACTCGTTGCCTAAGGCCACGTGTCCGTCATCACCAAAGTTGTCTCGGCTCGGGACTTGGGCACGATTGGGGAAGGTCACTTCGTGAGCACCCCCGCTCGCCCGATCAAAGATCGGCCTCTACTAACCATGATATCGAGTTTTGAAAACGTTATGTGTTCTTATTTTGGTTATTAGCCTAGAATTACTATGTGATGCGCACAGCATACAAGTATAGATTGGGTCGCCTGAATTGGAATGGAACATCTCATGTTTGTTTTTTGAAAATGGTTTGCTACTCGCAAGTAGGCTTAAAATGCAGATTTTGCCACTCTTGGGTGGGCTTAGAAAAGATGGTTTTGCCACTATCTAGTGGGCTTAAAACTCACGGTCGATGCATTGTTCCAATCCAAATAACCTAACCTTCACCCACAGGCATTCAGGCAATTATATCACGTAAGCAAATAGTCTCATGGTAAGCATGCTATCATGGCAGTCACTCACACACATGCAAGGATGCTAAAGCGTAAAAACTTACCGAGTACTTCAGCCAAAACAGAACTATGTTAGAAATCCATGCATGATCCTAACTATACAGAAATGCCTAATGCAACGCATGCAAAATGCAACTAAGATAGGCTCGCTATTCTAAACATGGCATATGGAATGCTACAGCTAACATGTATTCACCTCGGAATTGAAATACATGCAGTGAGTATGATCCGCCGAGCCCGGGTGCATGCAAAACAGATGAATGAATGCAAACATGCTATCATACTGTATGCTAATTGAAACATGCCCTAATCTAACCATCATAAGCTGGTAAATAAAAGGGAGAAAGACGTGGGGTTGGAAGACATACATCGCACACACGCACACTTATTACAATTGCGCCCTCGCTCGGAGGGTTCGAATAAATAATATACAGTCCCGAATAAATAACTACAGTCCGAATAAATACAAAATCCTAATTAATTAACAAATTAATCTAGGAAAGCAGTAAATTAGCATGCAAGCTAGGGACTGCCTCAACTCTGCTCCGGATGATGAATCATGCATGTTCGGGTTGCCTTGCGCGGAAATCCATTGCGATGCCCCAATTAGCCTCTGTTTACAATTAAGCTCGGAATATTGCACGGGGCTCCAAAAAACTGCCGGTTTCTGATTTGCTGCAACAGAGAGCAAGAAAGGGGCATGGCAAAGTATTTTCACACATGTATGCATACCTCGATCCTCGTGCCACCAATCACACATCTCGATGCATGATGGCCGAGGAGTCGAATTGCACGACTCAATGTGAAAGAATGCATGTAAACACAACAAGACCGAGACTCCATCATGGTTAATCCGGAGTGTCGGTGACCAGGAATTGAGACACGTTCCGTCACTCGGAGTACAAAACATCCCTCGTTTCCGTGTTTGGGCTAACTCCTATCCCAAACATAATGCAATATGCATGACATGCATGAATGCAATCCTAACATGCAACCTAGCATACACAATGCTATGAAATGGCATACACAATGCACGATGTAACATGGCATACACAATGCTTATATACAACCTAGCATATGCAATGCTGTGAAATGGAATGGCACAATGCACGATGGACTTACACCAATATGAGTGGACCTCAGCCACACTCACATCAGTAGCCATAAGATAAAAATGAGACACTCGAGATGCGTGCACAGATGCACGCAAGGCACAAATGCCACTCTAACAAGGCATGGCAAGGCATGAAATATGGAATACAAACATGTAAGTTTCAGCACTGAAATGTGATGCAAAATGATCCCGAAACATGGAAACATGGCACCCGATGCATGAGATGAGCCTCGAAACTCAAAACTAGGCACATGTATTGACTTATAGCTATACAAAGCATGCATTATTTGACTATGAAGCACAAAGACAGAGCCAAGGCAGTCCCAAAACATGAACATTTCTAGTTCAAAGCATGACCAAAAGATGCTAGCATGATGGACTAAAATAACATGCAACTTTGACTAGTAAACATGGTTTACATAGCATGTGCATGAAGCGTATGAGAACTCATCAATCCAGCAAAAATCAGTGAACAAAACATGCCAAAATATGCCCAAATAAACATGGAAATGCAGCCAATGCATGTAAAAATGAGGGGCTCCTTTGGAAGGGCATACAAGGAGTTATTAAGCACATACAAGATGGACACTTAGCATGGCACAATTAACTCTAGAAATCAAATATGATAGCCCTAAAACTCATCAAATTGGCCCTGAAATCAGTCAACAAAGCATGCAAGATAGGGCCTCTTTGGAAGGTCCAAATGACCACCAACCAAGACAAGGAGAGAGGGGGGCACCCCCCTCTGATTTTGGCCTTCAAGAAAACACCTAAGCCACTGAAAATCCGCTGGATTTCAGTGGCTAAGAGGCCAAGCCATGCCCAATGCAAGAGCTCTAATGCATAGCCCTAATCATGGAGAGATGAAGCATGCATAGGGGGAAGATGGCCCCAAACAGAAAATAGACCTTAATCAAACATGAAGATGATGTCAAAACAAGACTTTTTTCAGTTTAGGTCGAGGTCCAAAAAGGCTCACAAATAAGGCTAATGTATCATGCAAAAACAGCCCTAAAAGAGAGATTGGACAAACAGGGCAGTAAAAGGCCTCAAACAACCAAGTGCCCTTCAACAAAGTTGAAGAAGGGCTCAAAACAAGATGATTTACAGTTTATGTCAAATCTCAAATATGCTCACAAGTAAGGCTACAATATGATGCAAAAATGGCCCTAAAAGAGAGATAAAGGGTAAGGAGAAGTAGATGGCCTCAAACAGTAAAGAGCCCTTCAACAAAGTTGAAGAAGGGCTCAAAATAAGACACTTTAAAGTTTGTCTTGAAGCCCAAAAATGCTCACAAGCAAGGCTAATATATCATGCAAGAATAGCCCTAAAAGAGAGATAAAGGGAAAGGGGCAGCAGATGGCCTCAAACAGAGGAAAGTCCTGATCAAACATGAAGATGAGCTCAAAATAAGACTATTTTCAGTTCAGGCCGAAGCCCAAAAATGTAAGCAAAAGGAGCTAAGACATAGAACAAAATAGTGCAAAAATGGGGGAAATAGGAGCTTACCCTTGTAAAGCCGACCTCTAGCAGCTTTTGGTCCAAGAAAATGAGCTTCCAACCTCTGCAAATGACCTCCAAGGGGCTGGAATGGATGATGGAGGTGGTAGGCTATGGGTTGTAGTGCAAAATGGCCAAGAAACTAAGGTTTTGGAGCTTGGAATAGTGAAAATGGAGGGAGAAGGGGGGTGAGCTTTGGCTGATTTTTTCTAACCCTTGTAAATGGAGATGGGGTGCTGGTTATATAGAGGGAGAGGAGTGAAAGAAAAGTGGGGAAAAACAATTCAAATTTCCCCCCCAAAAGACAGACCCTCGGGGAGAGGATCTGGTGCAAAACAGCTGGCACAGCTGGAATGCACCAGGAGAGAGAAACATGGCCGGCCAGGTGCAAAAGGTTCAGGCAGAATTGCTGGCCGGCCACCCCAGAAAGGTGGCCTCCCAGGTGAGTGCAACACAGCTATGTGGAGAAAAATCAGAAAATGTAACCCAGGAGAGAGAAAAGCCTACTTTTTAGAGGGTTCAAATGGGTCAGGAAGAATTGCTGGCCGGCCTACCCATATTGGTGGCCTCCCAGGTGTGTACAACACAATGGTGTGGTGGAAAGTCAGAAATAGTGGCCCGGGGATGGGAAAAATTAGCTTTCTAGTGAAGAAAACGGGCGATGAAGAGCGATGAAGGAATAAAGCTGGTTTTCAGAACAATTGCTGGCCTCCCACCTTCCTACAACCTTCCTAACAATGAAAATAAGGTGTCCGCCAAAAATGAACCCAAACCGATGCAAAACGAAGGTTCGGGGGCCAAAACGCGCGGCCCGGGGCCCCGAAAACTGACTATTAAGCACCGGAGGTGGCGTTTGACCACGAAGTTGGTCTCTCGAGCCACAGTGTCCCTTAAAAGGGAGGAAACAAGGTGGTCTACGAGATGGTCTACGACCACGAAATGTAGCCTACGGCCATTGAGAGATGGTCTACAAGACCTCTCCCTCCCTTCGGGAAGAGAAAACGGAGAAAATGGAGAAAACGGGACCTGGTTCGCAAACCGAGGCAAAGCACAAGAGAGTCCGGAAGTCCGGAGGCAAGGCTCACAGCCGAGATTCCGCAACTTCAGAACGAGCACAATATGCAACATCACCGAGCGCTCAGTTGGTGACGTCTGAGTCTTAAGGTCGGTCAAAAATGGGGTGTCTACAGTCTACCATTGAAAGCAACTCAAATAACAGAATAGTGTGTATAAGTAACCATTTGATTGTAGTAGGGTTTGTTTTGTTTTGTTTTATTTCTTGTGTTTTTTTTTGGGTTTAAACTGAGGTTGTTATCAAGTTAGATTTTGATAATTTTTGAAGAGTAATGTTATTTAAACTAAAAAATTAGATTATTTTTTACATTTAATTATATAAGTCATATATTGTTCTCATGTTTTCAGAAATCATCTTATTTATACATTATTGACTCTAAAAAATGAACTTGTATATATATATATATATATATATTTTCAAGTAAAGTGAAGAACCTCTTAGAAATATTAAGTAGGGGTAATTACATTATAATGACGGCAGGAAAAAATTATAAATTTATAATTATAATTATTAATATTTATTAAGTTTTTTTTAATAATTTATAATCATTTTTTCTAAACCCACTTATTTGATATTTCCCTTATTAAGTACAACCCAAACTTTCCATTTTTGGAATCATAATACTGCTCATCAAACCTACCCCCACCCACGGCAGTATTGGAACAATATCTCTCTCATTAGACAGACTGAAAACATAGGACTACCATTGCAAAAACTTATACATCACCATTGCAAACTTCCTATTTTTTTTGAATCAATTTGTATCAATACTAGTGCTCATGAACGCCATATTCTTCCTCCACTATGATCTTTTTATATTTTCATTCTTTCAACCTGTTCTTCCTCACATCCCTTGTCCTTCCTCGTCCCTCGTCCCAGATTTCATTCTTTCAACTTGTTCTTCCTCATATCCCTCATCCCTCGTCGCTCCTCCCAGATCCCACATCCCTCACCTCGTCCTCCTCTTCATCTTTCTCCTCTTTCTCCTTCCCACTGTCATTTCATCCTTCGTCCCAGATCTCACATCCTTTCTCTCACATCCCTCATCTCTCTCCTCCTCCTCTTCCTCCTCCTTCCACTGCCATTTCATCTTTCTCATCATTTCCGCGCTGAAATGCCAAAGTCATTGTTGATGGAGGGTGAGCCGACGATAAGCTTCAGATCGCTAGTTCTCGCTCAAAAATCAAGGTAAGCCACCATTGTCCATGCAATACTTGTTAAGTTCATGTGGATAGAGGTAAGCCACCATTGTTAACAATGGCAAGGTGGCATGTTATACCTCCACGTGCAGAGGTATGGGTTGCTATCTCTAACTCCCTTTATATTGAGTGAGTAACAGAATATACAAGTTGGTATATATCTCTGTGAAGGTGAGAAGAGAGTGTATATCTCTGGTTCTCTTTGTGGACGTAGGCATTGAAACCTAACCACGTAAATTTTGTGTGTTTTATTTATGATAGTTTATGTAGTTTGGCCTTAAAACCCAAAAATTAGTATTAGAGCTCAAGCTGATCAATGGAAGTGAAAACAAAGTCTTAATACTATGTTTTTCGAAATTGCCAGAAATCAAATTACTCAAAATCAATTTTTGAGCATACCAGAAGAATCATCTCAATGAGACGAGTCTAAGACCCAAGAAAAATAGCCTGAGATAAGATCGGACGCACCATCACATGTCCTCCAAAGTTGGAGAGTAAAGGCCACGCGCATAAACGTGCCACACGCTTGTCTAGAGGTTGAAAATGAGACTGCCAAATTTGATGATTTAAATATTTATCGAACAAATATAATTTTTAAAAGTTGTTCGAGCTCAGCGGTTAAGACTTGTGGTGCTATGACTCCCTGGTCAAGAGTTCAAATCCCCCAGGTTGCATTTTTTTTTTCCCTACCCCCAGGTTGCGTTTGAAGTTCTGTTGTTTGGGTACCCATCTATTTTTATTTATTTATTTTTATTATATTCTTATTTATAAGTTCTCACAAATCAATATGTTTGTTCTACCCCTAGGTTGCACTTGAAGTTCTGTTGTTTGGGCACCCATCTATTTTTATTATATTCTTATTTGTTAGTTCCCACAAATCAATATATATATATATATATATAACATGATTGAAGTATTAGAAAAAAAAAAAAAAAAGGCTTGCCAAACAATGTGTTTCATGGAAATAGCCCAAACCTCTCTCAAGTAATGTTTGATTCATTTGAATTTGGTTTGAATCAAATGATAATTTCATTAGAATGTCTATAGATTTGGTTCACTAAAAAAATGACGAAAAATATAATACAAATGAAATAATTCATACGGAGATTAAGAAATGAACATGTCATTCTATTTTACTTTTATTGTAACAAACCAAACATAGCATTAGGGGGTGGCAACGATATTCTGATCCGTCTGAACCGAACTGATCTACCGCATTTTGGGCAGATCTGTCGCATTTTGAACGATCTGTAGCATTTTGAATCGAACTGATCTGCCGCATTTTAGAGTCACTTAGACGAAAAATCACTTTAATTGATTAGTATAAAATTACTGAAATCACTCAACACCTAAAATAAAAGTTTCCCATCTTAAATTTTGCCTACAGCCTCTATAAAATCAGGGCAGCCTCATGACATTGGATGATGAGGGGCACTCGCTTGTGCTTAATGGAAAATGGCTTCTTCAAGCCATATCAATAAATCCATCTGAGGATTGTCCTTGTTAGTTTAGTACACCAAGTTCTCATTTGTAGTGGTTTGTTGACAACAATTGGGTGGTGTTTGTGGTGGTTTTTAGAGGCATTCACGATCTTGGGGTAATGGGTTTCTTGGGTTTGATATTTGTTGTGGTGATGATGGTCAATAGTTGTTAGTTGGGGGTGTTCAAAAAAATCGATAGAATCGATAAATCAATTCAATCTGGTCTAAATCATCGGTTTAGTTAAGCTGATTCTGATTTTGAAAATGGTGGAACTGTTCAAATTGGTCCGGTTCCCACTTCCAAGGCTTTGATTATGGTTTTGAACCGAATCGGATTGTGACATATTTGTTTATTATTTTTTATATTTCTATATGAAACATTTAAAATATGAAATGTTTCTTATAAGATTTGAACACTAACTATCATTGTGAAATTGATAAGCTTTAACCAACATAACTAAACTAATTATTATTAATTTATTTAGTAATGTCAAATATATATCATATTTAATATTGTATAAAATTTCTAGAAACGTAAATCGAGCCAAACAATAGAAGTGTACTAAACTAACAATAGAGGGACGACAATGAGGCACTGGTATGCGTGTGGTCTAAATTAATTAAAGGTAAGTGAGACGTCACCTAAGTCGCATATGGAATTTTATCATTTTACATTATGTCGCGTATGGGTATGGTGTTCTTAAATTTTCAATCTTTTTCACATGTGAACCTATAATGGAAAGACATAACTTGTTATCTATAATAGTTAGATAACAACATGTGAAGATAACTCTAATTATTTATTTATATTACAAATAAATATTTTTTATTTTTAATCAATTATTCATTTCTTTTTTCTTGTTTCTTTTTATCAATTCTTGAACTCAGGTTCAAGTTTCAACTGTTATTATTTGGGCCATCATCATCTTCATCAGTTTAAAGTCCGTAGCAGCACAAGGTATAGATCCAAAATACAAAAACCTTATTGGTTTGATGCTAAACATATTTGGAAAGTAAAAGGAATAAATAGTCCTATTATAATAATAATTATTGTATGTGTTGTTTTAATTTTGTTTGTAGTTTTATTTATTATTTGGTTAAGACATGTGCATGCAACTGGTTTAGGATTAGCACCACCAGTTATTGCACAAGGACTTGATCCATGGGTAGTGGAGTCATTTCTTGTTCTGACCATTCCTATTGATGGAGAGGTTGGTTTTGATATCATTGATTGTCACATATGCCTCAAGGAGTTCCTCAAAGTAGACAATGTACGAGTGCTCCCAGCTTGCAGGCATATTTATCATATTGATTGTATTCAGACTTGGCTAACTAGAGATACTCAATGCCCTAACTGCCGTTATGACTACGCAACATGGGAATTGGAAAGCATGCCACCTGATTTACCTTAAGTTGTGCTTCTTACTCAAGGTAAATCATGGGGCATCTTTCTAGTTATTATGTTGAATCGTTATAGCAATAGTCTAGGCATTGAGTATCTCTAGTTAGCCAAGTCTAGATACAATCAATATCATAAATATGCCTGCAAGTTGGGAGCACTAGTACAATGTCTCTTTGGAGGAACTCCTCTAAGCATATGTGACAATCAATGATATCAAAACCAACCTCTCCATCAATAGGAAAGGTAAGCACAGGAAATGACTCCACTACCCGTGGATCAAGTCCTTGTGCAATAACTGGTGGGGCTAATCCTAAACTAGCTGCACGCACTTGTCTTAACTAAATAATAAATAAAACTACAACTAAAATTAAAACAACACATACAATAATTATTATAATAGGATATTTATTCCTTTTACTTTCCAAATATGTTTAGCATCACACCCATAAGGTTTTTGTACTTTTGGATCTGTACCTTGTGCGGCTACGACTTTAAACTGATGAAGATGATTATGGCCCAAATAATAACAATAGAAACTTGAACTTGATTTAAAAAATTGATAAAAAGAAACAAGAAAAAAGAAATGAATAAATAAAATAATAAATTGATAAAAAAATATAAAAAATATTTATTTATAATATAAATAAATAAATTAATAGTTATAGTTATCTTCACTGTTGTTATCTAACTATAATAGATAACAAGTTATGTCTTTCCATTATAGGTTTACATGTGAAAAAGACTGAAAATTTAAGAACACCACACCCATACGTGACTTAATGTAAAATAATAAAATTCCATACGCGACTTGGGTGACGTCCCACTTACCTTTAATTAATTTAGACCACACCCATACCACTCCCTCATTGCCGGCCCCTCTATTGTTAGTTTAGTGCACTTCTATTGTTTGGTTCGATTTACATTTCTAAAAATTTTATACAATAATAAATATGATATATATTTGATGTTACTAAATAAATTAATAATAATTAGTTTAGTTATGTTGGTTAAAGCTTATCAATTTCACAATAATAGCTAGTGTTCAAATCTTATAAGAAACATTTCATATTTTAAATGTTTTATGTAAAAACATAAAAAATAAGAAACAAATATGTCACAGTCCGATTCGGTTCAAAGCCTTGGAAGCAGGAATCGGACCAATTTGAACAGTTCTACCACTTTCAAAACCAGAATGAGCTTAACTAAACGATGATTTAGACCTGATTTATCGATTCTACTGATTTTTTTGAACACCCCTAACTAACAACTATTGACTACCATCACCACAAAAAATATCAAACCCAAGAAACCCATTACCCCAAGATCGTGAGTGCCTTCAAAAACCACCACAAACACCACCCAATTGTTGTCAACAAACCACTACGAATGAGAACTTGGTGTACTAAACTAACAAGGACATTCTCCTCAGATGGATTTATTGATATGGCTTGAAGAAGCCATTTGCCATTAAGCACAAGGGAGTGCTCCTCATCATCCAAGCTTGAGAGGTTGGCTTGATTTTATGTAGGCTCTAAGCAAAATTTAAGATAGGAAACTCTTATTTTAGGTGTTGAGTGGTTTCAATAATTTTATACTAATCAATTAAAGTGATTTGTCGTCTAGCAGACTCTAAATGCTTGAAAACTTTAAACTCAATTTTTTAATTTTTTGATTTTTATATAATTTTAAAAACACCTATTGGCTATCCTCAAACATTAAAACTTAAAATTCAGAAATATAGCATTTATTGTCTCTTAGACGAAAAATCACTTTAATTGATTAGTATAAAATTACTGAAATCACTCAACACCTAAAATAAAAGTTTCCCATCTTAAATTTTGCTTGGAGCCTCCATAAAATCAGAGCGGCGTCACGACCTTGGATGATGAGGAGCACTCTCTTGTGCTTAATGTCAAATGGCTTCTTCAAGCCATATCAATAAATCCATCTGAGGAGATTGTCCTTGTTAGTTTAGTACACCAAGTGCACATTTGTAGTGGTTTTTGGAGGCATTCACAATCTTGGGGTAATGGGTTTCTTGGGTTTGATAGTTGTAGTGGTGATGGTGGTCAATAGTTGTTAGTTGGGGGTGTTCAAAAAAATCGACAGAATCGATAAATCAATTCAATCTGGTCTAAATCATCGGTTTAGTTAAGTTGATTCTGGTTTTGAAAATGGTGGAACCGTTTAAATCGGTCTGGTTCCCACTTCCAAGGCTTTGATTATAAGATTATTAAAATATGAAATGCCTCTTAAAAGATTTGAACACTAGCTATCATTGTGAAATTGATAAGCTTTAACCAACATAACTAAACTAATCATTTTTAATTTATTTAGCAATGTCAAATATATATCATATTTGTTATTGTGTAAAATTTTTAGAAACGTAAATCGAGCCGAACAATAGAAGTGTACTAAACTAACAATAGAGGTGCCGAAAATGAGGGAGTGGTATGGGTGTGGTCTAAATTAAATAAAGGTAAGTCAGACGTCATGTAAGTCGCGTATGGAATTTTATCATTTTGCATTATGTCGCGTATGTGTGTGGTGTTTTTAAATTTTTAGTCTTTTTCACATGTGAACCTATAATGGAAGACATAACTTGTTATCTATAATAGTTAGATAACAACATGTGAAGATAACTCTAATTATTTATTTATTTATATTATAAATAAATATTTTTTATTTTTTATCAATTTATTATTTTATTTATTCATTTCTTTTTTCTTGTTTCTTTTTATCAATTTTTGAAATTAGGTTCAAGTTTCTACTATTATTATTTGTGCCATCATTATCTTTATCAGTTTAAAGTCTGTAGCAGCACAAGGCACAGATCCAAAAGTACAAAAACCTTATTGGTTTGATGCTAAACATATTTGGAAAGTAAAAGGAATAAATAGTCCTATTATAATAATAATTATTGTATGTGTTGTTTTAATTTTAGTTGTAGTTTTATTTATTATTTGGTTAAGACATGTGCATGCAGCCAGTTTAGGATTAGCACCACCAGTTATTGCACAAGGACTTGATCCACGGGTAGTGGAGTCATTTCCTGTTCTTACCTTTCCTATTGATGGAGAGGTTGGTTTTGATATCATTGATTGTCACATATGCTTCAAGGAGTTCCTCAAAGTAGACAATGCACGAGTGCTCCCAGCTTGCAGGCATATTTATCATATTGATTGTATTCAGACTTGGCTAACTAGAGATACTCAATGCCCTAACTGCCGTTATGACTATGCAACATGGAAATTGGAAAGCATGCCACCTGATTTACCTTAAGTTGTGCTTCTTACTCAAGGTAAATCATGGGGCATCTTTCAAATTACTATGTTGAATAGTTATTGAAAAATCTAGAAACCCCCTAGATGTTGATTTGTGATTATGTAACAATTGTAAGCAAAATATAACAATCCCAATCAAACAATCAAGAGAAAGAGACACAAAGATTTTACGTGGAAAAATCACAATTGGACACCTTCCAATTGTAATTAAAAAACCACGGGCAACAGCCACAAGAACAATCCACTAAGAAGATTTAAAGGAATTACACAGGTATCACTCTCAATTATCTAGCGAATCCACAACGCCTAATTGAACCAACCTCTATGTGCCTCTTCCAACCCCATCTTCAGCACGGAATTGTCTTTCTGATGAGCCACTCCGGATTCCACCAAAGCTTCAGGCTCGAATTCTTCAGAATTCACAACTGAAGAACAACTCTCTCTTTTGTGTATAACAAACAAACCTTTGATGTACTCTCTTTAAACCATGAGTTGAATACTCAATAAAACATCAAAGAAAAAAAAAAAAACAAAATATCCCCAGATATAAACCTGTAAGAACCAAAAAGAAAGATCTGGAGGATTCAATGAATGAATCAATGAATAGCCTAGATTTGGGAGAAACCCAACTATTTATAAAAAACCAAAGCAATCCTAGTTGGGAAAGAAAACCAACTTCTTGCAGAACTCCAAAGTAATCCTGTTTTTGAAGGAAACCAACTTCTTAAAGAACTCTTGTTACAACCTTGGTTTTGATCCATGGAATTTGACAACAAAAGGTCCTAACAATCTCCCCCTTTGTCAAATCCTAGATAAAACCAATCTAAAACAAATTTCCTAACAAAATCTCTCAAGCAGCACCACCAACTATGAACCAACACTCAAATCCATGCTCTTGAACAATTATCCTGAAATAAAATAACCACACACAAGCCAACCAAAATATGTGGAACTAGATTAAATAACAAAATATAAATCAATCCATAAACAAAATACTAACAATCCAACTGTACCAAAGAAGGATATAAGCAAAAGTAAAAACATTGTACCATCAACCAAACTACTGAACCATCAATATACATCAAACACTGGTAATGATGAACCAAACTCCCCCTCATTAAAAAAAACAACCACAAACACTGAAAACAGTGAATAAGAAGAAAAACGACAAAAAATAATATGGTGGAGCAGACAAGGAATTTCAGATTAGTACCTTAACACACACAAGACTATCCAAGAAGCACAATTACTTGAAAACACAATGTGCACAGCCTCTAGAAAATTCCTCATAAAAGAAAGTGATGCATTATGTGAAAAGCATAGATCCCATGAGAAAAAGTGTGTGTGTGACTCTTGGAGTTCGACAAACACTAGATTCAAATCCTGGTAGTGATATGAAAGCTGAACCTCTGACAAGAGAATCTAAGCACAACTAAGGAAAGTCAAACCACTAGGAATCAAGGGGTATTTGGTGAGTAAAGGCGGAGGCTCCCCCTCAATCAATGAATCCTTTATTTTATGCTCTATTTTTTTCACATCTTTTTCTTTTCTTTCTTTTGCACATTTTTTTTTCTTTTCTTTTGCACTTTTTTTTTCTTTCTTTTGCACATTTTTCCTTTCTTATGCACATTCATTGGCGGCTGACACGCTCAAGAGTATGGAAACCGAACCAGAGAAGCATGGATATAATAAGGATGGCCTGGTTGGTGACTCTGAGGTAGCCTTTTCCTCATGCTTGGACTACAAAGAATAGAGGGGAAAGCCATGGAGATGCAAAAAGATGGAAGGTGGTTAAGAGACTCAACATCACCCATGATATGCTAGTATAGGTCAATTCCTCTAGAAAAGCAAAAGATACAATGTCAGAAGTCCATAAAAAATAATCACTAAGGCGGAAGACTCCCATATTTGCTAATCCAAGAGTGTGTACAGAATGAGACATACTAATCAAAAACACACACTCCAAAATGAGTAATGACCACAGAAAGCACACATATATTAACATGTAATGGTTATTCTCATCAATTCCAATATGTACCAAGGACTACTCAAAAATTTCAAGCTTGCAAAACCATACTAAGAAAATCTTTTTGGTTTTTTTTTTTTTTTTTTATAACCAAAGAAAAAAAAAAAAAAAAAAAACAAACAAACAAACATGCACACATTTTTTTTTTAAAAAACAAAAAACACACAGAGACCCAAAAAACACTAAAAAGAGTAAACACATTAACACAAGTCAAGTTTTCTCACCCAAATCTTTTTGGTCTTAACAAAATCAAGTCTAGCGGTCTTGGTAAATGTCATGGTGTTGTGAACACCCTCATGAATCTTGGTATTCCGCCTAGACATGTAAGGTTGTCTCCTAACCCAAAAAGTATTCAAATTTTGACCCTTTTGAGGCACTCTCCCATGCAACTTATAACAAAAAGGGCGAATATGACCATGCATACCACAATGATGACAAATAAAAACAGGGTGTACCTTCTTTTCTTTTACCTTACCAACTCTAGGGAGTTTGAGAAGTCTTTCCTCTTGTTGAATCTTTTGTCCTCCCTTTGCTTGAGTTCTTGTATCATGAGATGTGGAGGCACTCTGTTTTTGCTCTTTCTTACCTCTAAAGCCAATGCCACTCTTGTCTGAACAGATTTGTTGAGACCCAATGATATCCTCCAAAGTCTTTGATCCTTTTTTCCAAAGACCAATGGTAACCATGGCACACTTGAGCTCTTCCTCTTTCTTGATCATTAGTTCTTCCAAAGCAACTTGTGACATCTCGAGAGATTCAATCTTTTCTTCAAACATGGCATGAGTTTCCTGTAGCTCATTCCTCTCTGTCTCACAAGTCAACAGTTTTGCACAAAGAACTTGTTGATCATCAGCTATCTTGATGGCATTGATCCTGGCCTCGGAAATCTGCTTCTTAAGTTTGACATTCTCACATTCACATGCTTTGAGTTTTGTTGTGAGTTTGTCATTTAATTTGAATAACTTAAGAGACTCCTTATACAACTTTTTATAAGCTTGCTCAAGCTCTTCATTATCACTCTCCGAGTATTCATCATTAGTGCTATTCTCAACCAACCTCTTTGAATCCATTATCACAAATCAAACAAGAGCTCGTTCTAAAAAAAATATTTTTGTTTTAAACAAAATAGAACGACCTGCTCTGATACCAATTGAAAAATCTAGAAACCCCCTAGATGTTGATTTGTGATTATGTAACAATTGTAAGCAAAATATAACAATCCCAATCAAACAATCAAGAGAAAGAGACACAAAGATTTTACGTGGAAAAATCACAATTGGATACCTTCCAATTGTAATTAAAAACCACGGGCAACAGCCACAAGAACAATCCACTAAGAAGATTTAAAGGAATTACACAGGTATCACTCTCAATTATCTAGCGAATCCACAACGCCTAATTGAACCAACCTCTATGTGCCTCTTCCAACCCCATCTTCAGCACGGAATTGTCTTTCTGATGAGCCACTCCGGATTCCACCAAAGCTTCAGGCTCGAATTCTTCAGAATTCACAACTGAAGAACAACTCTCTCTTTTGTGTATAACAAACAAACCTTTGATGTATTCTCTTTAAACCATGAGTTGAATACTCAATAAAACATCAAAGAAAAAAAAAAAAAAAAATATCCCAGATATAAACCTGTAAGAACCAAAAAGAAAGATCTGGAGGATTCAATGAATGAATCAATGAATAGCCTAGATTTGGGAGAAACCCAACTATTTATAAAAGACCAAAGCAATCCTAGTTGGGAAAGAAAACCAACTTCTTGTAGAAAACCAACTTCTTGCAGAACTCCAAAGTAATCCTGTTTTTGAAGGAAACCAACTTCTTAAAGAACTCTTGTTACAACCTTGGTTTTGATCCATGGAATTTGACAACAAAAGGTCCTAACAGTTATAGCAATAGTCAGGGCATTGAGTATCTCTAGTTAGCCAAGTCTGGATATAATCAATATGATAAATATGTCTGCAAGTCGGGAGCACTCGTGCATTGTCTCCTTGGAGGAACTCCTCCAAGCAGATGTGACAATCAATGATATCAAAACCAACCTCTCCATCAATAGGAAAAGTAAGTACAGGAAATGACTCCACTACTTGTGGATCAAGTCCTTGTGCAATAACTAGTGGGGCTAATCCTAAACTAGCTGCACGCACTTGTCTTAACTAAATAATAAATAAAACTACAACTAAAATTAAAACAACACATACAATAATTATTATTATAATAGGACTATTTATTCATTTTATTTCCAAATATGTTTAGCATCAAACCAATAAGGATTTTGTGCTTTTGGATCTGTAGCTTGTGCTGCTACGGACTTTAAACTGATGAAGATGATGATGGCCCAAATAATAACAGTAGAAACTTGAACTTGATTTAAAAAATTAATAAAAAGAAACAAGAAAAAAGAAATGAATAAATAGATAAAAAAATAAAAAAAATATTTATGTATAATATAAATAATAAATAAATAATTATAGTTATCTTCACATGTTGTTATCTAACTATAATAGATAACAAGTTATGTCTTTCCATTATATTTTCACATGTGCAAAAGACTGAAAATTTATGAACACCACACCCATACGTGACTTAATGTAAAATGATAAAATTCCATATGCGACTTAGGTGATGTCTGACTTACCTTTATTTAATTTAGACCACACCCATACCACTTCTTCATTGCCGGCCCCTCTATTGTTAGTTTAGTACACTTCTATTGTTCGGTTTGATTTACATTTCTAAAAATTTTATACAATAATAAATTTGATATATATTTGACGTTACTAAATAAATTAATATTAATTAGTTTAGTTATGTTGGTTAAAGATTATCAATTTCACAATGATAGCTAGTGTTCAAATCTTATAAGAAACATTTCATATTTTAAATGTTTTATGTCTGTGGCATTTTATTTTTGGGTCCGCTCGAGCGGGGAATCTGCTGCTCGAGCGTGGATTTGTTGCTCCCAGCACTTTGTTGCATTTCAGGCGTGTCCACTCGAGCGTGGGATGTCAGGCTCGAGCGTGAAATGTTAGCATCCAGTAATTAGACTGCAGCACTGTAAAACTTTTGAGACTTTTCTTTCTCCGCTCGAGCGAGGAAGTTGTCACTCGAGTGGGACCTTCTTGATTGTGTCTGGACGCTTGAGCGTGGAAAGTCACGCTCGAGCGGGGAACGCGTTAGCAACTTTTTAAACTTGGTGATTCCAGATCTTTCTCTCATTTCCTTTGGTTCAAACTTCATCTCCTGCCCCTCCTCCCACAAAACCCTAGATCTCCATCATCAAATACCTTCCATACCATTGAAACCCTCCCAAATTTGTTGGTTGGAGATGAAGAACACTTGAAACATAACACTATTTTCCGCTTGGATTGGGGGGATTTGTGATAGATTCGTGAAGGAGCTCGAATTTTGGCTTGATAATTGAGGTAGGGGTACTTTTACTCTTGTATCTCTTCATTCTTGAAGAAATTTCATGGTATTGTGTGTGATTGGGAACCAAGAGAAGATTTAGTTAACTAATTGAAGATTTTGTTGAATAAAACCCACTTTTCATGTAATTACTCTTTTACTTAATATTTTGTTGAAATTCCTAAATTTTTCTCCCTATTAAAAATGTAGATATGGTTAAAAACTAGATTAATGACAAGGAGTTGAAACCCCCAAAAATTTAAGGGAACCCTAAGTTTCCAATTGGTTAGAAAATGCACAAGATAATGGAGTTTCTATTGACTCATGGAATTTGATGGATAATGGAGAGATAAAGTATGGGTATTGATGTAGTTAAAGAAATGATTACTTGAAATGCTATTATTCCTTGAGTTTTACGTGATGTTTATTTATAATGATGCTTGTGGTTTAATTGCGAGATTGAAATGTGGTCTAATTGTTGTGCATGCGTGAGTCCCTATGTGAGTTGGTATTGTGTAATGGTGGTGTTGTGTTGTACTCGCGTGGGGAGTTTTAAAAGGTGCCCAAATGCTCTGTCTAGGCTTATCGCTGGACGAATGTGGGAAAGGTTTTTGGGTGTCCACACAGTCCCACCGTATAGTAACTGGCGAAAGTGGATAAACAGATGATTTTCTTAGGGTGCTTACTTCCCACTGTATAGTAGCCGGCAAATGTGAGGGTTGATTTTAAGATTCATGTAGGGAAAAAGTGTGATTCGATTTCCACGATTGTAGACACTCAATTGTTATACATGGCAGCTTGAGTTGAACGTATCATCTTATATTATAATATTTCATTTTGAATTGTTGACGATTTCCTGTGAATGTGAATTTTATTGCTTAGTCTCACCACATTGATGCCATAATCTTGTTTCAAAGGATTAGATACTTGGATAAATGTACTCCTATTGGGCGTATGGCTCAACCCAAACATTAATATTTTTTTTTTCAGGAATTGAGGAAGGTCAGCCTCGATGAAGGATTGATCCTAGCACTAGCTCTGGTCTCTTTTGGGGAATTAATTGAAGTCAAAAGCATTTTGTGTTTGTATTTAATTTGGAAGTTTTGTAATGGAATTATCATATGTATTTTGTAAAGTGTACGCCCTTGGGACTTATGTTTTGTTAAGCTATCTAGCTCATTGAATAGAAGAGAGAGAGGACTTGGACTTTGTGGGAATGTATTAATTGCATTAAAATTGCTCAACCCTTAGTTCAATGAGGAAGATGACCTTTTTGGGACTTCTTGATCATGTTATTATAATACGTTACCGTGTGAATTTTTCAGGGTGTTACAAATTGGTATCAGAGCAATAGGCTAGAATACTTTGGGCTCATGGGAAGTGATGTTAGTCGCAATAGGGCCCTTAGACTAAGATAGATTATATGGATTAACCCAATGTGTTATGTTTTTCTCTATGATTATATGGATATGGGGTTAGATTCCTAGGATGTGGCTTTGTCCATTGCATTCTTCGAAATCCTATTGGAAAGACACTTGATCACTGTTCTTTTCACTTGGAGGTCCTTGATTGGAATGGAATTAGCTAACATCTAGGGAGGATAACTCACACGTGTTTTATGTGCATGTTGACTATTTGTTTGAATTATCTGAAGTGTTAGAGTATGAAGTTTTCAGGAGGAGTGAGTAGGGGCACTTAGGTGCTAAAGATTGTTATTGAATTTAATCCTTGTCCCTATTTCTTATAGATGTCTGGGCGCTCTAGAGCACGGGGTAGACCCTGACAAGGTGGTCGGAATATCCCAACTCAACCTGAGATTCCTCCGCAAGAGGAAGGAGTGGGCCAAAACAACATACCCGCTCCATCGGCCCAATGAGCTATGGGGGTATTAACTAGGGAGATGGCAAGGGCTCTACGGGAGTCCATGGAAATATTAAAAGCCGAGCAAACGGCTAGAACCATTGAAGGGGAAACAAGAGCTTCCTTTTTGAAAAAGAAGTTCTTTCGTTCTAACCCTGCCGAGTACAGTGGCGAGCCCCGACTCGATGAAGGCCGATGAGTGGTTGGAGCAGATAACCAAGTCCTTTGAGATCTTAGACATTAGGAATAATGAGTTGTGAGTGGCGTTAGCGGCTTATCAACCGAAGGGGGAGGTCGGGCAATGGTGGAAGTCCGTCAAGCATAGGGTTGATCATACTAGGGAAGCATTTGTGCAAGCTTTTCAGGACAAATTCCTCCCTCCTATGGCTAGAGAACGATTGAGAAAACAGTTTGAGCAACTATTACAGTTAGATACACCGGTGGCGGAGTATGAAGCGAAGTTCACTAGCCTAGCTCGTTTTGCACCTGAATTTGTGGCTACGGAAGAAAGGAAGTGCCTTGAATTTGAGAAGAGGTTGAGACCGAAGATCTTGATAAAGGTGGTTGGTAACATGATTTGTGATTATGACCGTTTGGTTGAAGCTGCAGCCCATGTAGAAATCACAGTAGAGGCCGAGGAGACAAGGCAAAGATCGAAGAGAATAGGACAGTTTGACATTAGAAGTGACACGGGTTCTTCTAAGAGGTCCAGGGGTACATCATCATCTTGGCAACCATCTCCATAACAAATTAAATCTTTAAGCCATGTGTCAGGTAGGAGTTTTGGAAATATGTCCCGAATTATCGATGCATGTTATAGGTGTGGCCAGATGGGTAACAAAGTTGCGGAGTGTGGGCAGATGGGGGGAGCACGATTTCAGCAGGTGCGTCCACAGAGCCAACCTCAAAGTAGGAACCAGTAACAATCTTGTTATCAATGCGGCCAACCTAGACATATGAAGAAGTTCTGTCCACAGAAAGTAGGGGCTTCGGAGATGACGGGGTCTAGGTAGTCTGGAGTTCCACAGAGGAGTCAGGGGTAGAGGCAATCGTATCAGTCGACCCAATCAGGACAAGCATCCAGGACAGTTCAGGAAGCCACATCTGTTCAATCCACATAACAAACTTATGTGTAGAGGGGTGATGTGGGGGAGCAGAGATCGCATGGAAGGGTGTATGCAGTTACTGCTTCTGAGCAAGCTTTAGGGCCATCGGTTGTGTGAGGTACATTTCTCATCTTCAATACTTGGGCTAAGGTATTGATTGACACTGGGGCATCACATTCATTTATTGCCTTGTCATTTGCATCATTGCTGGGGTTATAAAGTAGACAACTGCAGGCTTTTCTTATAGTAGAATCACCAGTAGGGGGAAAGGTCAATCTGACCCGGGAATGCCAGGGGTGTGTAATTGAGGTAGCAGGTTGACAACTTCCTTTTAATTTTGTATTGTTGGAAATGTCGGGTTTTGATGTTATTCTCGGAATGGACTGGTTGTTCATGTACTAGGCGACAATAGATTGTCATCGGGGGAGGGTTACAGTGTGTACTGTAAGTGGTGATTGTTTTACATTCTTGGGGGATAAGTATGATAGATCCTTACCCTTCTCATACTATCCTTGTGACTGAGATCAATTTAATTTCCTTTTAGCAAGCCTTTGGGAAGATGGAAGTGATGTAGTCCGGGATGAATTCCCAAAGGTAGTGCGTGAATACCTTGATGTCTTTCCTGAAGATCTCACAGAGTTACCACCCCATCGGAGGTAGAGTTCACAATAGACTTGCTTCCGAGTACGGCACCTATCTCATTGTCACCGTATAGGTTTGCTCCAGCTGAATTAGTAGTTCTGAAGGAACAGTTGCAAGAGTTACTTAGTAAGGGCTTTATACGCCCAAGTACGTCACCTTGGGGAGCCTCAGCATTGTTCGCAAAGAAGAAGGATGGGTCCTTGAGATTATGCATAGACTATCGAAAAATTGAACCAAGCTACGGTTAAGAATAAATACCCCTTACCAAGAATAGATGACATCTTTGACCAACTTAAGGGCTCTCATTGTTTCTCCAAAATAGATCTAAGGTCGGGTTACCATCAAATTTGAGTTAGAGAAGAGGACATTCCCAAAATCGCCTTTCACACCCGATATGGTCATTATGAGTTTTTGGTTATGCCTTTTGGGCTGACCAATGTGCTAGCTACGTTCATGGACCTAATGAACCGAATCTTTAGAGAGTTCCTTGATACATTTGTGGTGGTCTTTGTAGATGATATTCTTATCTATTCGCCTTCCGAAAAAGAGCATGAAGGGCATCTTCGTACAATCTTGCAGTTTCTTAGGGAGCACCGGCTTTATGCCAAGTATGAAAAATGTGAATTTTGGCTTACGGAAGTGAAGTTCTTGGGTCACGTAGTTTCAGGAGACGGAGTTATGGTGGATTCGTCAAAAATAGAAGCTGTGTTAAATTGGGAGCAGCCTAAGAATGTCTCCGAAATTCGAAGCTTTCTGGGCTTGGCCGGGTACTATCGCCGTTTTGTGAAGAACTTTTCTTCTTTAGCATCTCCGTTGACTAGGTTGACCCGTAAGGGAATAAAGTTTGTTTGGAGCGAAGCATGTGAGAACTCCTTCCAAGAATTGAAGTTTAGATTAACCACTGCTTCCATCCTTATCATTCTGGAATGAGGATTAGGTTACATGATGTGTTATGATGCCTCAAGGGAGGGATTGGGGTGTGTCCTCATGCAAGAAGGAAGGGTAGTAGCATATGGTTCGTGCCAACTGAAGACTCATGAAGGAAACTACCCAACTCACGATCTGGAACTCGCCGCTGTTGTTTTCGCTTTGAAGTTGTGGAGACATTACCTCTACGGTGAGAAATTTGAAGTCTTTTCTAACCACAAATGCCTCAAGTACTTATTTTCCCAAAAGGACTTAAACCTGCGGCGGCGGAGGTGGATGGAGTTCCTAGAAGACTATGATTTTGAGATACACTATCACCCCAGTAAGGCCAATGTAGTAGCGGATGCTTCGAGTAGAAAGTCGGTGAGTGTAATAGTCAACTTAGCAATGAACGAATGGAAGATGATGGGGGATGTCAATGAGTATTCTCTGTGGCTTGGTGAATCTTTGGAACAAGTAACCCTCTTTACCACCATCGCACAACCAACTCTTGTTGCAAGAGTAATTGACGCTCAACTGGGTGATCCAGAAGTGGAAACCATTAAAGGGAGAATTCAACTTGGAATGGAAGAAAGGGGTTTAAATATTCATACAGACTCTAGTGTTCGCTACCTTGACTGGTTGTTTGTACCTAAATCCTTGAGAAACGAAGTTTTGAAAGACTTTCATCATTCCCGTCTCGCTATGCACCCGGGGGGCACCAAAATGTATCATGATCTAAGTCGCCAATTTTGGTGGAGGGGTATGAAGAAGGACATAGCCTCTTTTGTGTCCAAGTGTTTAACATGTCAACAAGTTAAGGCAGAACACCAAAGACTGGCTGGACTATTGCAACCCCTTCCAATGGCCGAATGAAAGTGGGAATACGTCAACATGGATTTTGTTTCTGGTCTCCCTAGGACTTAGAGAAGTAACGATGCAGTATGGGTGATTGTTGACAGACTTACAAAATCGGGTCATTTCCTTGCCATGAGCATGGGGGACTCCGTAGAATTTCTAGCCGAACTCTATATTAGTGAGATTGTCCACCTCCATGGAGTACCAGTCAGTATAGTATTTGATAGAGACTTTGTTTTACAGCCAGGTTGTGGCAGAGTCTTCAAAGTGCCTTGGGAACTCAACTAAATTTCAGTACTGCATATCACCCCCAAACTGACTTGCAATCTGAACGTGTTATCCAAATTTTAGAAGATATGTTGAGGGCTTGCGCATTAGATTTCAAAGGGTCATGGGAAAATCATTTACCCCTGGTTGAATTTGCATATAATAACAGCTTCCAAGCAAGTATTGGAATGGCACCCTTCGAGGCATTGTACGAGCGTCCATGTAGATCACCGGTATGTTGGACTGAAGTGGGAGATACACCTTTGTTAGGCCCAGATCTAGTCCATGAAACCACCGAGAAAATAGCCCTTATTCGGAAAAGGTTAGTCACTACTCAAGGCCGGCAAAAGAATTATGCAGACAGAAGGAGACGGCCCTTATCCTTTGAGATCGGTGATCATGTGTTTCTGAAGATCTCCCCTAGAAAAGGGTTGATGAGGTTTGGCCGAAGTGGAAAATTATCACCAAGGTTTATTGGTCCCTTTGACGTCATCGAACGGGTTGGGGAAGTGGCGTACTGTCTCGCATTACCTCCTCAGCTCTCAGGAGTCCATAATGTATTTCATGTGTCTATGCTCCGTAAGTATGAACCCGACCCCTCTTATGTGTTAGATTGGACAGAAATTGAAGTAAACGATTATGTATCTTATGAGGAGAAGCCAATCCAAATTCTTGATACGCGGAAACAAGTGTTCAGAGGTAAGACAATTCCACTAGTGAAGGTGTTATGGTATCATCATGGCGTGGAGGAAGCAACATGGGAACGAGAAGCCGAAGTCCGTGAAAAATTTCCTGAATTGTTCTCAAACCTGTGATGTATTAATTTTCTTACTTTTCTTGGGTATTTAGTGGGATTAAGTGTGGGCTATAAGTTGTTATATTCCCTTTGCTCTCGACCTTAAGTTGAACTAACATCATGTTTAAACTGGAGATTGCGGTGGAATTATAAGTGTTAGCATTGCCTTGATTTGTGATTGTATTGAAAGTAAGCAAATTTCTTGTGGACATTTCTCTACTGTTAGTCATGTGTCCAAGTGGAAGTGTATATATATATTCATGCATGTTGATTATTAATGGAATACTTAAAGACTAATGGGTGATCTAATAAAAATAGTAGAAAGCTTGAATATGTGCACTTTTATCCATTTTGTTGATATTTCCCTTTGTTGCATCAGGTGGGGAGTAGAAAACAATTTTGGGGGCGAAATTTCTTAAGGGGGAGAGATTGTGACATTTTGTTTTTGGGTCCGCTTGAGCAGGGAATCCGTTGCTCGAGCGTGGATTTGTTACTCCCAGCACTTTGTTGCATTTCAGGCGTGTCCACTCGAGCGTGGGATGTCACGCTCGAGCGTGAAATGTTAGCATCCAGTAATTACACTGCAGCACTGTAAAACTTCTGAGACTTTTCTTTCTCCGCTCGAGCATATCTCTACTGGGCTTTGGCTCACCCTACTTGGGACACTATTTTTCAGGTATAGGGGACATGCCACCTCCAAGGACATAGCTTGGGAGGTTTAGGAGTGGAAGGCTCCGTTTTGTTATTTATATTTTGTGTTAAATGTGAAACCAAGCCAAGGGCGTTATATGTAAAGAGTTAGAACTCTTCTTTTGTTGTAACCAAGTGTTAACTTGGAATGCTGTAAGCCCTTTGGGCACTTATTTTTGTTGTTAGAAGTTAGAGTTACATGCTATAGTTTCAAGATTAATGTTTATGAATGTGTAATGCATGTAATGTCTTTTGTAAAGGAAACTCTGATAAATGAAGAGATGATATTTCTCTTATGTTTGTGACAATTTGTGAATGGTTGTCTTGTACTATATTTTGAGGCGTTACAATTCTATTGTGTTTTCAATTTGGAAATCCCTTTATCAAATGACAAGGGTTGATATTTGGTATTTTTGTATGAAAAATATAAGACTTAATTTTGTCATTTAAAAAAAAAATCAAATTAAATAGTTTTTAAATAAAAAAAAAGAAATGAAATAGTTTTAATAATACATAATTTTCTTATATGTATTTATTATTAGTATTTGACAATTTACTTAATAATCTTTTGATTATGTTGAGTTGGAATGTTATCCAAAAAAAAATTGACAAGTTATATTATGTTCAAAATTTGTAAAAATTTAAACCGCTAAATTGATTTATATCAATCCGCTCATCTGCTCAATCTGTATCCGCTAATCTGGCGGACAGATATAGATTGATTTTTTTTAATCTATCAATCCGACAGACGATGGGGGATTAGAGGTTTCTTAGCCGCAACTGAACTGTAGCACCCCTAATACGTAGCCAAATTTACCATACTCACATCAAGTTTGCATTTATAGAATAATGTATAACTAAGTAGTGAATTCAAATAATATTCCTTGATAATGAAATATACATATGTAATCTCAGCTCTCTGCAAGCTCTAACTTCATATTCTTAGCTAAATAGTAAATTCCAATAATACTCTTTAATAATGAAAACAATAGTGCTGTTGGTGCTGTTGATGGATTGTCCCAATAAAGACCAACCACGTAGCAGAGGTATACTACACTCAAAATATTGCATTTTAACAGAGTTTAGGCCACGTTTGTTTCTTTCGCTCATAGGATGGAGGGGATTAAAAGTATCATAAAATTAAGTGAGGAGATTATTAGTGTAATGATATTAAATTGAAGATATAGGATAAAAAGTATTTGTCTGTACACTACCGGCTTAATAATAATACAGATAGTGTTAATATATAAAATTATTTTTTTAATATTATAAATATTTTTTAATCTAAAAAATATAATTTTTGCTTAAAAATTATTTAAAAATTTACTAATCCCCTCATTCAATTTCTAATCTAGCCATCTCATGACTTTGTTAGTGGAGATTACTAGTCTAAGGAAATATTTAATTCCCCTACTCATTTTCGAAACTAAACACTTTTTAGATGAGTTTTACAGTCTATTAGTCTAATCCCTTTAAAAAGCCAAATAAACATCACCTTAGTGCTTCTTTCCATGTTTATTTATTTATTTATTATGTATTTATTTTTGAATTACACTGATACTATCCTAAAAAGTATTTTAAAAATATATATATTATAAATATTAATAATTAATATTATAAAAATTTTCATTAATATAAAATAATTTTTTAAAATTTAGGAGATGTTTAGGGTTTGTTTATTTAATACAGTTTTTAACTTTTTATAGAAAGATATACATAAAAATAGAGAAGTGCTATGACCCAAATAAATACACTTATCAAATAAGTGCATTTATTTAGATCATCTCCAAACAACCCTTTACACTTTATAATAATTTCTCCTTTTTTCCACTCTTTCTCTCGGAGATGATCTCTAACTATTTTTATTTTAATAAAGTACATTGATGATTCTTATATTTTACTCTTTATATTATTTTGGTCCTTATATTTTTAATTAGTTTAATTTTGATCATTAATTTTAAAATTTATGTCTATTTGATATAATTGATAACGTTGATTAGAATTTAAAAAAAAAAAAAAATCATTGGATTGGTTGAGATTAACTCAAAAAATTTAATAAATTTACAATTTTACTAATAAAAGCCTAATACATATATACTGCTTATGTGTTTATTTTTCATTAAAAAATATTAATAATTGTAATTAATTAGATGAAGTTGAAACAAAATCAAAAATTTAACATTAAAATTAAGCTAATTGAAATTATAGAAACTAAAATAACACAAGAATCATATATATATATATATATATATATAAGTGTAATTTATTATTTACCCTTCTTTTTTTCTTCTTTTTTTTTTTTCAATCTCTCTAACAGTTAACTCTCTCTTGCTTTTTATATGCAACATTTGGATATTACTGTGTTCTAATATATACATATATGTACATACACAAATATAGCTGTGAAAAAGATATAACTGTGATCCCACCATTACCCTTCTCATCCTTGATCTATTCTCTATATTTCTCTCTTAAATGTTATTTTATAACTTTATCACTATGTGCATAGTACATATATATATATATATAACATTCACAGACATTCAAGCATAAGATTCTGTGGGGGCCGAATGAATAAGATTACCTCAGAAGCCAGAAAACTAGCCCATTCGAGACGAGCGCCGTATACAACTTAGCCCAAAATCGGCCCTCCAGTCCATAGGTGGGGCGTAGTTGAAGAGAAGGGGGTCGAAGACAAGTCGGCCTGTGCCAGGTCCTGAGGAGGGCCGTAGCTGAATAAAACCAAGTTGAAGGGCCGGCAGAGCCATATATCCTATGGGTCATATGAGGGCCCAGTGATGAGGTTAGGATGTCTAGAAAAAGGAAGTGGGCCCTTGGAGAACAATATAAAAAGAGAAGCCTCAATCAAAGAAAGGGAGAGACAACTTGTGAGTAAAGAAAAATCAAGCGTAAAACTAACCTGCTCGTCAAAGTAGGAAAGGGAGAAAAGATCAAGAAGGTTTGTTTGGATAAGAGAGTATTTCCAAATCCATTGTACCACAATTGGCACCGTCTGTAGGAATACTCAAGCTTGTCCATGGCAGACACAACAGATGATCCTTCACTCATTGAGGACAATGTTACACCAAGAACAATGCTTGGTCTGGAAAATATCACCGCACGAAAAGCCCTGAACTTCGATTTGATAGCTCCATCTTTGCCTTCGACCTCGGTGTAGGAAACCATACAGACGCTGATGGACCAAGCAAAATGAAATGAACAACGTCTGGAAGACATGGCAGCTGATAACGAACATCTACGTAAAGAGCTGGCTCTGGAGTTAGCAAAGTCCCATCAGACCATACCACATCATGACTGGGGCTGGTCACTATAGAAGAAAAAGGATAATCAACGGCGTCGGCATCGGAAAGACGAAAAAAACAACACCTCTGACTCATTGTCTCAAGAGCTCAGGAAAAAGGGGCGAGTTCTCACATCTAGCTCATCTGAGGGAAGTCCATATGTGCGACATAGGTGAGGAAAAAGAGATGATGGCTCAGATGCAGAAGACAAACATGATCCTTTCATACGACGCATTGTAAGGGTTGTAGTGCCTAAAAAGTTCAAAGCACCAACGTTTACTCTGTATGATAGAAAATCAAATCCTACAGATCACATTCGTCATTACAAGGAAGCGATGACATTGCATGCCGATGATGAAGCACTTATGTGCCACATGTTTCCCAGTTGCCTGGGACCATTGGCTGTCATATAGTATTATAAACTTGAGCCTGCCTCAGTGAAAAGTTTCCGTCAGCTCCAAAAATCCTTCAGGGCAAGATTCATCACCAATGAGACCCAACCAAAACAGGTCGACTCACTCTGGGCAATGTAAATCAAGCTAGACGAGACTCTCCGTGACTATTCGACGTGCTATTGGGAATGTTTCAACCAGGTCGACGATGCCTGCAATGATTCCATGGCCATCACTGCTTTTAAAATGGGATTACACCCCGATAGTCGGCTCTGAAACTTGTTGACTAGTCGATCTCCCAAAACAGTTTGGGCCTTGATGAAGAAGGCTGAGGAGTACTGCAAAGGGGAGGATGCCCTTTGCGTCAAAGTTGGACAGAAGGTCGTGGAGACGGCAGCACCTACCCTGGTACAACTGATAACTGTCGTACCACCAGAAAGGAGCCCTAAGCCGAGAGACCGGCCAAAATGAGAGAATCGCTGAGATCCACGCTGATCGGGCAAACAATATTCACGCCGATCGAGCGTGCAATATCAAGTCAAAAGCAGACGCCCCAGGTAGTCAGACAAGAAGAATACTAAGTTGGTCGAGCTGATCAGCAAGATCCTTTCCAAAATCTAGCATCTACCATTTATTAAGTGGCCGGCCAAAATGATTGGACCCTCGACACAAGACAGAGGGATCAGCGGTGTGAATACCATAAAGACCACGGACATGAGACCGATAAATGCTACGCCTTGAAGGACCATCTGGAGGAGTTGGTGCAAGATGGCCGACTGGTTCAACATCTCTCACACAAGGGCAATCCACCAAATATGGTGGCTCTATGCCCAGATTCACCTCCACTTGGTGTAATTCATATGATATATAGTCTTCCACCGCCGAACAACGTACATACTATTCGGCTCCAACCATGCCCATCCAAGCCGTGCACACTAGCCAAGTGGCCTCATAAGACTGGTAAGATTCGCTTCAACAACATTGATCTTGAAGGGGTGACCCTTCTCCATGTTGATGCCCTTGTCATTGAGTTACACGTAAATAGATTCGTCGTCGAACACCTTCTAATTGATCAGGGGAGCACCTCAGAGATAATGTACCACAAGATATTTCTTAAGCTCGGCTTCACCGATTCGGACTTGCTGCTGGCCGACTATCCCTTGTTTGGCTTCAACGCGAATCCCAAATACCCTCTGGGTAAGGTCACATTATCGGTGTGTGTAGGCACCAGGACAATTGATGTGGAGTTTCTGGTCGTTAAGCTTCCATCGCTATACAATACAATCATGGGAACAACTTGGTTGTACGCGATGCAAGCCATACCAAGCACTTACCATTAGCTACTCCGCTTCCTAACAGAACACGACATCGAGCAAATTCGAGGTTCTTAGAAATCAGTGAAAGAGTGCTACCTTACTGCGTCGGTGAAGAAGCCAAGGGAACTAGAAGTGAACCCGATTGAAGTTCCGGACCGAGAAGGCCAGGAGGATGTTGGAAAAACCCCCACTGATAAGGCAACCAAAAGTCTTGATCGGATTGAAATCATAGAGGAATCAGACAAATTCTTCTTATTCGGCACTTGTCTTGATACAGATGAACGACAGGAGTTGGTTTCCTATTTATTGGGCAATATTGATGTGTTTGCCTGGACACCATACGAGATGCCGGGAGTGGACCCCAGCGTAGCATAACACGTAGCATAACACCATTTAAACGTCGACCCTAAAGTCAAACCTATCATTCAAAAGAGTCACTGTCACGCCCCAATTTTTATTACTCGAAATTATAACCAAAACCTTTAATACAAGTCCATTTAATTAACTACAATTATTATTACAAACACTCATTACATGGGGTAATAACAACAACATTGTTCTCTCTCGAATAATATAACAATAATACATGTACAAAATTCACATTGAAATACACATGAATCTCTCATTTACAACAAGCATCTCTCATTTACACTATGACCAAATAATAGAAAATAAACTCTTCAATCCTCAATCCGGTGTTCCAAACTTTGTTCCTGAAAAATGGTTAAAATAATTGGGATGAACACGAAGTCAAGTAGGAATCTTCCCTGATTCTAAACAATATAGTCCTAAATACATAAGATCATGAAGTGCTAAAGAGTGATATAAACATAAATTCTTTGTGCTCTTTTTATACTCAAATTACAATACATATAGGTAACACCATTCTCATAAAGGAAATTCGTGAAAACTTTTCAAAGAAAAAGAAACCCTTTCATTTGTTTCTATATTAGTCAAACATATGTTTAAAAAAAAAGTCTTTTCAAGAACTTCCTTGCTAACTTTATCTAGAATTATAAACATAGTAACGAGTCATACTCCTACACGTCACAACACATTATAACCCATTATAATCCACATAAAAGAACCCATATAATTCCATATATTCGATTTTGCCCAATCGAGATTATTCACTTTCCATTATTCTCAAACCCGTGTACAAATCTTATTATAATCATTCCACACAATCCAAATTGGACAGTGGCTCCATTACCAAGCCTTAACATCATGCCACACGCTTTACCGGTCACAAGTCGGAAGGAATGCGGAACCTCACACTTTATCGGTCACAAGTCGGAAGGAACGAGGAACCTCACGCTTTACCGGTTACAAGCCGGAAGGAACGCGGAACCTTTACACATTTCATCAACCCACACGCTTTACCGGGCGCTACTCTGGAAGGAAGGCGGAACCTTTATTAAGCGCCACGCTTTGCCAGCTCAAATACGGCAGGAACAGACCCCAAGGCAATATTACAATCCATTAATTTCTTAAGTCATTGCTCTTTACGAATTGTGGGCAAAGCCAACCCATTCATTCATCATTTCCATTACTTATTAGCTCAAGAACACGTACTCATTATTTTCCACCATTCCCTAGTATTCATCAAGTCGTTCGTTGTTACAATCCCAACAAAACCAATAATAACATTCATTATTTTTATCACAAAATTCATCCAATAACACCTCCACCAAGAGCATTTGGCACATTTTTAGAAGCATTCTCAATTCTTATATTTCAATGGTCTTTTAACTTTTCCACAAAATTATGAAATCTTCATACTCAATGTCATAACACAATAATCATCATAAATTATCCCTAATTAATTAATTTAATTACTCATCTTAATTTTTTCAAAATAACCTTTTTATACAATAGTTATTTTCTAACCATTATTCATCATTATTTATTCTCATCTTCTACAAAACATGAACTCAATTCCATAAATCAAATGTCAATTGAAGCTTTCTTTATTCCCAACATAGATTCCATAACTAGGGTTAAACATAAATTAGGGCTTTTTGCTATTTAACACAAAGCCACATTCTCATGACCTAAACATCATATATTCCACTTAAATCATCAATTCAAATTCCATAAATCAAAAACCCTAGCTTCCTTCACTTGCCATTTCTAAAAATCTCCTCAAAATGAGGGTTTTATGCAATAAAAAGTATCACCCATCTATCGACAAGACAATATTGAAGAGAAGCAAGAAAATCCCTACCTTAAGCAAGGAGAGAGAGAAACCCGAAGTTCCGACTTCAACAAAAACATGATCCGCTTGGATGGATTGAAAGCTCTTGGCGCGCTCTACAACCTTCCTCAAGAGGCCTAGGTGAGAAGATGCTTCTAGATGAGTAGATCTAGCAATCTAAGTGGGAAAAAGTTAGGTTTAGAGAGAGATGAGAGAGGCTCACGGTTTGAGAGAGAGGAAGGTGGAGAAAAGTGAAATGAAACCATTCTTGGAGCCTATTTATAGTAGTAAAGAAGTAGCCCTAAGGTCAACAAAATAATAGGCCCAAAACCCCCCAAAGGTAGGGCCCATTTGAACCCCAAAATCTGGAAAAAAAAAAAAAAACACGCAGGGGTTGACCGTTTAGGTAGAAAAGACAATCTGGCACAAGTAAAGGGGGTCGACCCTATTTTCCAACAACAAATTCTGCAACGTAAGAGGGTCGACCCTTTCCAGACTGGTGTCGACCCTATTTTCCAGCAACACATTCTGCAACATAAGAGGGTCGACCCTTTCTAGACTGGTGTCGACCCTATAGAAAACCAGCAGAGGCACTAAGAATTCAAACAGGTATTACTCTCTCGTTCGGACTCCGTTTTAGATCGTTGTTGTGTCCAAATCGAAGCCCCGGAAACAAGCTTTCCAATGGTTCTAGCCTCACATCCAAATTCAAAGTATGGAAAAAGAAAAGGGCAAAAGAGTGAAGGCTGGTCAAAAACAAAAACTCAAATTTGGGGCTTTTGATCTAATCGCGCCTAAACACCTTGTTAAGGCTTCAATCAAGGTTCCAAACATCACCTAAGGGTCCTCAATTATAATATTTAAGGTTTTTTTTCCAACCCATTAATACCAAGAGTCCGACAACCACACAAGTTTTAAGGTGACGAGCACCACTTTACACCAATCCGATACGTATTAAAATTCGAGCCACTACAATCTTTCCACCTTAGGAAATTTCATCCTCGAATTTGGAGTTACTAAAACAATAGACAACCTAACACAGATGGAGCACAACTCTTAACTTAGCACACTTGGTATATGTTCCCGAATTTTAAAATAAGAGGCAGAGCGGAGGCTACTCAGACCCAATTTTAAAACATCACCACCCACCTAACGCTAGGCTTCACATGAAATAGATTCTCAATTTTTGGTTCAATACCTCAATGTCCCTAAGACACCCTAATAAGAAGAACCACAAGGGAAAGATCACAAACACCCATCGATCAACACATACACCAGGATTCAACGGCAAGAAGTGACATCAACCACTTATAATCCCACAGTCAGTAATAACTTCCCAACCAACAACAACGCAGACAAGGACTACCAGATGGCCAAAACTCAATTTCAAAATAAAAGGAAGCCACTAGTAAACCAGACACCAGGTCCACACTAGTAACAACAAAAGATACATTACATTGTACGGTCCGATAGCAATTCTTTATACAATTCAACATTTAAAGATAGAATAGTGAAAATTATTCATTAACATTCTCAGATTAAATATTTAACATTTGGTTTAACTGTGCCATCCCAGGCCACACATAAGGAAAATAAATTTTCATTTGTCACATCAATCTCAACATTTTCCCAGTGAATTCCAACCATCACCAAATAACCTCCGCCACTCATTCGGTGACATCAAAACACATTTTCCATACATGTATTGACAATGAATAGAACAATTATGGTGCATTCGAAAAGTAACACAATACATGTGACTTCCCACAAGTTGGTAGTCTCCCTATCATTACAAATATCAACACTAACAATCGATATATACATTGGCACAAGTGCGCTTACAACAATTTATAATCAAACATTTTTATCTCAATTAGGATGATTTCACAAATTCACATCAACAATACACATGCACAAGTAAGACTCAATGTCCTTCGGTATCACCTGAGGTACTACTTAACTGTATCTCTATTTATCAGAACCAAAACAAATCCCCAGATGACTAAGCATCAACTAACTTTAAATATTATTAATTGAAACCACCGGTTATAAGTCAAACCAAACCAGATTAAGTTAGCCCAAACCAATCCTTAAGTTCCGTCAAAAGGGAGTGACTACAAGGATCCATCTTCTTAACGCGACTTAATTCAATTTATCAATTACCTACTCTTACAATTCAAATGTCAACACATATCACTTCACATCTCACAATTCATAATCATCGTCACTTATCATTCACATGCAAACAAGGCTAAGAAGTTTATAATGCTCTAGACCCAACCTAAATTTTTTTTTCGTCAACCTGAGACAAGTTTCACTCGAGCCTTACCACTACACACAGAAGAATTAACACTCATAAAACCCCTCCAAGACATTTCCCAACTCGCCACCATGCTCACATCTAGACCATTCTAAAGTGACAATGGATCACCCCGAACTCGGGTATCACTAGTCGGCCAACCACACAATCACCATCACTTACATATTGCCCCGTACTGTTTACTCCGAGATGAAGCTTCCTAGAACCCTTTACACGTTTCCAGAATCTCACTGGACTTCTCAAGTGTACATTGCACTAGTTCTGTTTCCAATAATCCCATTACCATTACGTCAATATGGCAACGCCCATTCCCAATTACTCAAAACAATTGTCGCTCGTACCACACCCATTTCTAGAAAAACACAACCAATATTTCCTCCCAAGAACCATTTCTAGCAACTCCCCATTCACATGAACCCCGTACTCGAATACCGCAAACTCCTTTGCACATACACGATCACTAGCTTACAACAACATTATGCCGATACCACCCTCACATTATGGAATACAATTTTTTTACAATCTATTTAGTGGCTCGAACCAACCTCATACCGCTCCCACTTTTCATAAATTCTGTAATTCTATTCACAGTTCATAAGTCAGTGTATACTTCATTCATGTAATAGAAATAGTAACACAACATAACATTAAGGGTGCAATTCCTTATAACACTTCCCAACATGACCAAGTTCCAAAATTTAATTATATTACCACACAATTAGGTTCAGAGATCGCACATACATATATATTCATAGCATCCGTAGGCAAAAGGCCTTACATACAAAAGACATTACATCACAGTACCAAGCACAAAATTTTTCACCAAACACAAAGTTCTTCCTGTCCCTACTCGGACTTCTAAGACAAACTCATCCCATGCGAAGGACAATGGCGTCTAACATGACCCGATTGCTTACACTTAGAGCAAAAAGGTGGTCCTCTATTTCCTGACCGACTTGAGGAAACCTGGGTTTGGCTGGATCTCCTGACCAATGAACCCAATGAGGCAGAACTAGATTGTGGCTGTGACTGGGATTTTGATTGAGATTCAATTTTCCTTTGCCTCTTACCAAATCTCGTATGCTCTCAAGCTATGGGACTCGCCATTATGGCCCTCTCTCTTTCATCCTGGTCCACCTCAAGATTGGTGGCTTCCATATGAGACACCGCTTCCACTAATGTGTGATAATTTCTATGCATGCACCGCACTACCTTCCTTTTGGTCTCATCACCCAGTTTCTCTTCAAATTCTATACAACGCCACTCTTCGGTTGCTACCAACTCTGGAGCAAATCTAGACAAACTGGTGAACTGCGCTTCAAACTGGGCTAAAGGAGTCGTACCTTGGCACAACTCCACAAATTGTTTCCTTAATCTTTCCCGAGCGGAAGTAGGAAAATACTTGGCCCAAAAGGCCTCAGTGAACGCAACCCAGGTGGTGCCTACGGTAGAACTTACATACTTCCACCAATAACCGCTTCTCCTTTTAACAGAAAACTCACTAATGACACTCTCAACCCCTCATCTGTGACTCCGAGCATATCGAGAGTCTTAGTGACTTGCTCTAACCAACTCTCTGCCTCTAACAGTTCTGCTCCTCCTGTGAATTCCGGTGGGTTAAGATGAAAGAACTCCTTAGTGATCTTGAGGGCACGAGACTCGTCTCCCTTATTATGAGTTAAAGCCTCCCTTACTGCTCTTACTATCTCGCGTGCAATCTCTTCACCCACAGTCGATGCTGCAGGTGTGGCCACTGTTAGAACTATTGTGGCCCTACCAATACCCCTAGTCCCAACACGACCTCTACTGGCTCGCCCCGACATCCTATCAATGACAATATCAAACATAAGTCAACAAAATTCTAACTCCTCATTGGCACACCTAGACTTCCTACCAAAACATGAAATCAACTTAACACATAATCACATAACATATAAATAATTTGAAGCAACAAACCACACAATCGAGTCAAGTCTACAAGGACGACCACTTGTTTCGGAACTTCCAAGGAACTCCCACTGGAAACCACAATGATCAGACGCATTTCCAATGGGATCTCAACGCAAGTTAGCCGGCTACAAGCACTATCCATGATGCTTAACCCATGCTCACACAATGCAACACATACTGTCCTACACCACCTACGTCCTACATGCTAACATCCTCACCAAGCGAAGCCAACCCATAGTGGTAAAAATCACTTCCCACGACCTCCAAGTTTTCAAATCTGGTTAGCTCTAATACCAAGCTGTCATGCCCCAATTTTTATTACTCGAAATTATAACCAAAACCTTTAATACAAGTCCATTTAATTAACTACAATTATTATTACAAACACCCATTACATGGGGTAACAACAACAACATTGTTCTCTCTCGAATAATACAACAATAATACATGTACAAAATTCACATTGAAATACACATGAATCTCTCATTTACAACAAGCATCTCTCATTTACACTATGACCAAATAATAGAAAATAAACTCTTCAATCCTCAATCCGGCATTCCAAACTTTGTTCCTGAAAAATGGTTAAAATAATTGGGATGAACACAAAGTCCAGTAGGAATCTTCCCTAATTCTAAACAATATAGTCCTTAAATACATGAGATCATGAAGTGCTAAAGAGTGATATGAACATAAATTCTTTGTGCTCTTTTTATACTCAAATTACAATACATATAGGTAACACCATTCTCATAAAGGAAATTCGTGAAAACTTTTCAAAGAAAAAGAAACCCTTTCATTTGTTTCTATATTAGTCAAATATATGTTAAAAAAAAAAGTCTTTTCAAGAACTTCCTTGCTAACTTTATCTAGAATTATAAACATAGTAACGAGTCATACTCCTATACGTCACAACACATTATAACCCATTATAATCCACATAAAAGAACCCATATAATTCCATATATTCGATTTTGCCCAATCGAGATTATTCACTTTCCATTATTCTCAAACCTATGTACAAATCTTATTATAATCATTCCACACAATCCAAATTGGACACTGGCTCCATTACCAAGTCTTAACATCATGCCACACGCTTTGCCGGTCACAAGTCGGAAGGAATGCAGAACCTCACGCTTTACCGGTCACAAGTCGGAAGGAACGTGGAACTGGCCACAAGCCAGAAGGAATGCGGAACCTTTACACATTTCATCAACCCACACGCTTTACCGGGCACTACTCTAGAAGGAAGGCGGAACCTTTATTAAGCGCCACGCTTTGCCGGCTCAAATACGGCGGGAAACGGACCCCAAGGCAACATTACAATCCATTAATTTCTTAAGTCATTGCTCTTTACGAATTGTGGGCAAAGCCAACACATTCATTCATCATTTCCATTACTTATTAGCTCAAGAACACGTACTCATTATTTTCCACCATTCCCTAGTATTCATCAAGTCGTTCGTTGTTACAATCCCAACAAAACCAATAATAACATTCATTATTTTTATCACAAAATCCATCCAATAACACCTCCACTAAGAGCATTTGGCACATTTTTAGAAGCATTCTCAATTCTTATATTTCAATGGTCTTTTAACTTTTCCACAAAATTATCAAATCTTCATACTCAATGTCATAACACAGTAATCATCATAAATTATCCCCAATTAATTAATTTAATTACTCATCTTAATTTTTTCAAAATAACCTTTCTATATAATAGTTATTTTCTAACCATTATTCATCATTATTTATTCTCATCTTCTACAAAACATGAACTTAATTCCATAAATCAAATGTCAATTGAAGCTTTCTTTATTCCCAACATAGATTCCATAACTAGGGTTAAACATAAATTAGGGCTTTTTGCTATTTAACACAAAGCTACATTCTTATGACCCAAACATCATATATTCCACTTAAATCATCAATTCAAATTCCATAAATCAAAAACCCTAGCTTCCTTCACATGTGATTTCTAAAAATCTCCTCAAAATGAGAGTTTTATGCAATAAAAAGTATCACCCATCTATCCACAAGACAATATTGAAGAGAAGCAAGGAAAATCCCTACCTTAAGCAAGGAGAGAGAGAAACCCAAAGTTTTGACTTCAACGAAAACACGATGCGCTTGGATGGATTGAACGCCCTTGTCGCGCTCTACAACCTTCCTCGAGGGGCCTAGGTGAGAAGATGCTTCTAGATGAGTAGATCTAGCAATCTAAGTGGGAAAAAGTTAGGTTTAGAGAGAGATGAGAGAGGCTCACGATTTGAGAGAGAGGAAGGAGGAGGAAAGTGAAATGAAACCATTCTTAGAGCCTATTTATGGTAGTAGAGAAGTAGCCCTAAGGTCAACAAAATAATCAGCCCAAAACCCCCCAAAGGTAGGGCCCATTTGAACCCCAAAATCTAGAAAAAAAGACACGCAGGGGTCGACCTTTCGGGCAAGGGAGTCGACCCTTTAGGTAGAAAAGACAATCTGGCACAAGTAAGGGGGGTCGACCCTTAGACAAGAGGGGGTCGACCCTATTTTCCAACAACAAATTCTACAACATAAGAGGGTCGACCCTTTCTAGACTGGGTCGACCCTATTTTCCAGCAACATATTCTGCAACATAAGAGGGTCGACCCTTTCTAGATTGGTGTCGACCCTATAGAAAACCAGCAGAGGCACTAAGAATTCAAACAGGTATAACTCTCTTGTTTGGACTCCGTTTTAGATCGTTGTTGTGTCCAAATCGAAGCCCCGGAAACAAGCTTTCCAATGGTTCTAGCCTCATATCCAAATTCAAAGTATGGAAAAAGAAAAGGGCAAAAGAGTGAAGGCTGGTGAAAAACAAAAACTCAAATTTGAGGCTTTTGATCTAATCGCACCTAAACACCTTGTTAAGGCTTCAATCAAGGTTCCAAACATCACCCAAGGGTCCTCAATTATAATATTTAAGGTTCTTTTGCCAACCCATCAATACCAAGAGTCCGACAACCACACAAGTTTTAAGGTGACGAGCACCACTTTACACCAATCCGATATGTATTAAAATCCGAGCCACTACAATCACCGATCGACAGTCGAGCACACTTCAGTCATTGTTGCTGAAGTTGACAAGCTTCTAGCGGCCGAGGCAATCCGCGAAGTAATGTATCCTATGTGGTTGTCCAATATCGGGGTTGTAAAGAAGAAAAATAGATGTTGGCGTGTCTGCGTGGACTTCATGGACTTGAATAAAGCCTATCCCAAGGACTGTTTCCTTCTTTCCAAAATCGACCAACTTATGGATGCAACTGCGCATCACTAACGCATGAGCTTTTTGGACACATACAGAGGTTACCACCAAATTTCCATGCATCCAGAGGACCAAGAAAAAATGACATTCCTCACCCCAAAGGGAACCTATTGTTGCAAGGACATGCCCTTCGGACTGAAGAATGCTAAGTCAACTTATTAGAGGCTGGTCACCACCATGTTTAAAAAACAACTCGGCCTAGCCATGGAAGTGTATATCGACAACATGATAGTCAAATCCAAAGAAAAGCATGCTCACTTAGCTAACTTGGCCATAACTTTCAACATCCTTCGGAAGTATAAGATGAAACTCAACGCTTCAAAATATGCATCCAGTATCAGGTCTGGCAAATTCCTTAGCTATATTGTAAACCATTGCAGAATAGAGGCAAATCTGAAGTAGATTACGGCCATCGTAGAACTCGAATCACCTCAATCAGCCAAAGAAGTTCAAAAATTGATGGGGATGGTTGTGGGTCTCAACAGATTCATCAGCCGTTCTTCAGATCGTTGTAGACCATTATTTCACACACTTCGACAGGAAAAAGAATTTCAGTGGAGCCTCGAGTGCCAAACTGCTCTAGAAGTGTTGAAATCATATCTCCATTCTGTGCCTCTATTGGCAACCCCATCGCCAAGTGACCTGCTCATCTTGTATCTTGCAGTATTAGATCGGGCGGTCAGCGCCGTATTGTTGAAGAACGAACTCGGCAAACAAAAGCCCATCTTTTATGTTAGCAAAGCGATGGTGGACGCTGAAACACGGTACCTACCGCTAGAAAAGCTTATCTTGGCTCTTGTTGTGGCGGCCAGAAAACTGATGCATTATTTCCAAGCCCATACTATAAAGGTACTAATAGACTACCCCCTCTGAACAGTACTTTGTAATGCAAAATCATTAGGACATGTCTCAAAATGGGCATTAGAACTCGGCCAGTATGACATCCAATTTTTGCCCAGAACGGCTATCAAATGGCAGCTTTTGGCCGACTTCGTTGCTGAGTTTACGGGATGCCATGCCGACTTCAAATTAGAGCAGCCAGCCCTCCGACCCCAACAAAAGTGGAGAATGTATCTCGAAGATATTTGGCAGATGTATTGTGATTGATCATCTAACTAGCGTGGTTGTGGGACAAGTGTAGTGATCATGACCCCCGAAGGCGCAGTAATTGAACAGGCAGTCAAACTGGGTTTCGATGCGTTAAACAATGAGGCCGAATATGAAACCCTACTAATCGTCCTTTGTAACGCGCTTCACCTAGGAGCCAAGGGATTATAGGTCTTCTGTGACTCAAAATTGGTCATCAATCAATTAAAGGGAGAGTATGCAGCTAAAAACAATCGAATGACAGCCTATATGAAACGGAAAACTCCCTGCTCACAAAGTTCAACTACCACGAGCTGAATCAAATTACCTGTGATCAAAATACTTATTCAGATGCCCTTGCTTGTTTGGCTTTTGCCATTAATTCAGATGTTAAGCAAACCATTGAAATGGGCTTCATTCTAGAGCCGAGTATCAGTTTCTTTGAGTCTGTTCCCATCAACATTGTTGACTTAGGGCCGAGTTAGATGGATCCCATTGCCTCATTTCTTTCCTCTGAACAGTTGCTGACAGATAAGAAAGAAGCCCATAAGTTGCGAAATAAAGCCCTACGATACTATTTGGACCCATATGGAAAGCTCTACAAAAATCTCTCTTAGGGTCGTACTTGGAATGTGTTCATCCAGATAGAGTGAAGGATTTCTTGGCTCAAATACAAGAAGACAGTTGCGGTGCCCATTTTAGAGGGCGTTCATTAGTCTATCGAGCCGTAACTCACGAATATTATTGGCCGACCATGCGGACTGATGCTGAGAACTATGTAAAGAAATGTGAACGATGCCAGAAGCTCTCCCCTTTAATTCATTTGCCCACCGAAGAATTGAATTACGTTACTAGTCCTTGGCATTTTGCTTAGTGGGGCCTGGATATCATCAAACCACTACCAAGGGCTCCGGGAAGCAAACAATTCTTGATTGTTGTAACAGATTACTTCACAAAATAGGTCGATATAGAACCACTGGCACATATCCGGGACGTGGATGTCAAACGTTTTGTATGGAAGAACATTATAATCCTATTTGGCATACCTAGAGTACTTATATCTGACAACAACACCCAATTCAACTTTGGCGTCTATCAGGAATTGTGCGACACATATGTTATTCGGTCGTATTTTTCTTCACCGGCTTATCTGCAAAGCAACGGTCAGGCTGAGGCCTCTAATAAAGTGATCCTGGATGGAATCAAGAAACGGTTGGAGAAGGCCAAGGGCAAGTGGGTTGAAGGGCTACCTAGTGTGTTCTAGGCTCATCGTATTTACTCCCAGGCAGTCTACCGGGAAAACACCATTCGCCTTGTGCTTTGGGACAGAAGCTATCATCTGTTTTGAAATCAGCTTACCCACTCTAAGGTCACAAGTTTTCGAGAGAGGATGAAATGATATGATGTTGGCCCTAGACTTGAATTTACTGGAAGAACGGCGAGATCGAGCCCTTGTGTGCATGGCGAGCTACCAGTAGTAACATGCTAAGTCATATAACCAGTGTGTATAGTTGCACCACTACACCCCTGGAGAATTGGTCCTCAAAAAAGTGATTCTTGCCACCAAAAATCCTGCAGACGGAAAACTCAACTCCAACTCGAATGGCCCTTATTAGATTGATTCAATTATCAACACAGTTAAAACACTCCAAAATTTTTCCTTCCGTTCGAGCGTAAAAGTTGACGCTTGAGCGGACTTGTGAGGCTCCCAGTACTTTTGCAGAATGTCCGAGATTTTGAGAGTTGTGAATTTTTGCTTAAGCGCATGCGTGGTCGCTCGAGCAGTCGGCTTTGTTAGTTTGTTCGCTCGAGCGCAAGATTGGACGCTCGAGCGGTTTTCCTGGTTGAGTTTGAATTTCTGGGACTAATGGGATTGCTCTTGACATTTTTGTTATTGTGTTTGGAGCCCCCTTATTTTATTTTGGGACATTGGTCTAAGTGGTAACATGATGGTAAAGTAAGATTGATCCAAAAACTTTAATTCGGATAATTTTCTACGAACAGCCGTCACTCTTTTGCCCCCACCCCTTTTTTTTTTCCACACTTTTAATTTTGGTGTGAGGCTATAACCATTGGAAAGCTTGTTTCCGAGGCTTCGATTTGGACATAAGAATGACCTAAAACGGAGTCCGGATGAGAGAGTTATGTCCATTTTGAAGTTTTAGTATTTGTGTTGGAAGTAAGTACGCTAAAGCACAGAAAGTGGCGGTCGAGCGGACTGCATGAATTCAACAACTTAAAAAGTGATTTTCTAGATCATTCTCTCCACTTTCCTTTTCTCTTTTCCTTCCTTTCATCCTAGGTCCGAAAAACCCTAGATTTTTTTACCCAAATACCTTCTATTCCCCAAAGTTTTGGCCAAGATCTCTTACCAAAAAGTGAAGAAGGCTTGAAGATCTTACTTTTCAACTGATTGAATTATGGATTTTCGAAAGCATGCTCTTGATCTAGCTTCTTTGATTGCTCTTTGAGGTAAGGGTTTTAGTTCTCCTTTAATACTCTCATTTATAAATAGATTTGTGGCATTTTCTTTATATAAATACAAAATTTATATTTTTGAGCATATTATGATAAATCATGAGATTGGGGGGTTTAGGGTTTGAAATGTTGGGGTTTAAATTTTGGGTTATGATTGTGGGCTTATGAAATTGGGTGTATAGTTAATAGAAGTATTGGAATAAAAAGTGTTTGGGTGAAAAGCTTTAATTTCTCTTAAAACCCTTGTTTACCTCATGAAGATAGATGATGGTTTTGCTTAAATTGAAAGTAGTATTATGAAATTGAGGTGTTCAATTGAATATATATAAGTTTAATTTAATTTTGGAAGTGTTTGGAAATTATGTAAAATTTGCGATTGAACTCTTGTTGTGGACCTTATAAATTATGTTATAATATGAAACCAAATTTGGGGGTAAGAATTAGTGATGGTGTGGATGATATGAGCCTTGGGATGAAATGATGAAATGGAGATTTAAGAGTTCATCTTGAATTATGTTGAATTGCATTTAGTGGTGTTGAATTGAATTGTGTTGAAATGAATTGTGTTGAATTATATTGAATTGTGTTGAACTACATTGAATTGTGTTGAATCATGTTGAGTTGTGTTGGGTCGAGTTGTGTTGAGCTGAGTTGTGTTGGGTTGTGTTGAGTTGGGTTGAGTCGTATTGGGTGGTGTGTGTTGGTATCCGCGCGGGGAGTTGAAAATGTTTTTGGGGGCCCATGTCCCGTCGTATAATAGTCAGCAAATGTGGGGGTGGTTTTGAATTAAAGGTGCCTAAATGCCTTGTCTAGGCTTATCGTTGGACGAATATGGGGAAAATGTTTTTGGGTGTCCACACAATCCCGCCGTATAATAGCCGGCAAAAGTGGAAAAACGGATGGTTTTGAAAATGTTTTTGGGTGCCCACTACCTGCTCGTATAATAGCTGGCAAATGTAGGGATGGTTTTTGGGAGTTCACTTCCCGCCGTATAATAGCTGGCAAAAGGTGGAAGGTGTTATGAGTTGGGTACCCGCTATCCCGCCATATCAAGTCGGCAAAAAGTGGAATGTATTAAGTTGGTGATAATATGTGTGAATTGTGATGAACTTGTGAAATTACAATTTGATGTGTACTTTGGTACGGAGGGGAAATGCATATGGATATTATTTGAAAAGAATAGATAATGAAATGGTAATTGGATAAGGGGTTGGTGATAATGAACTCACCGGATTGTTTGTATCTATAAGGAAAGATTAAAAGTTTTGTTTTTGTAATTAATTGAAGAAATTAAATTAAAAGGGTTTATTATCCTTGTGATATGTTGAATTATGATTGATAACACACATGTGGATATGATGTAGTTGCAATACATTGAATTATAATTGATAATGCAAATGTGGATGTGATGTAGTTGTTAGACAAGTAGGAGTTGAGTGGAGGAGAATTGTTATTGAATATAAGGGAGATTTGGATTTCTACATTATGGGGTTGTAGCAATAATGGATAGACAAGTGAGAATGGAATGTTTGAGGGTTATTTTTGGAGTACTAAGGGAACTTAAACTTTGAGATTATGGAGTTATAATTATTGTGAATAATAAAAAGGTAAATAAAAATGAAATAAGGAATACTTTGGAATTAGTTAATAAATTTAAATTGATGTTGTTCCTTAAACATATTTGTTTCACAAATGTTTTATGGTTTTCTAATTATAAGGGATAATTTTTATGACCGAAGGTTTTCCTTAAATGTTCAAATAAATTTTGAGAAAAAGGTACTCTACGTATGATATTTAGAAATTACAAAACGTCACCTTACTATATGGTAGCACCCTGCATGCATGATCATTTCTATCTGTGTGTTAGTTATTGTTGTAGAACTATGAGATTCCTACTGAGCAATTATACTCATCCCTTGTTGTTTCATTTTTTTTATAGGAAGAGAATTCAGATTTATTGGTTGGGGAGTTAAGAAGTCCATGTGTCTTTATGTGTAATTTCATTATAGATGTGAAAGAAATAAATATTGTACATTGATGTTTGTAATTATTTATTTGTAACTCCGCGATGGAAGCTTGACATTTATTATTGTTATTGTTGTATTCATTGAGAGAGAGAACATGTATTATTTTGTTTCTATTACTCAAGGGTAATAGATGTATATATAAAAAAAAAATGGACCTAAATTACAGGCTTTAGTAATGTTTTCAAGTAATTAAAATTTGGGGCGTGACAACTTAGTATCAGAGCTAACCAGGTTTGAAAACCTGGAGCTCGTGGGAAGTGGTTTTTACCACAATGGGTTGGCTTTGCTTGGTGAGGACGTTTGTATGTAGGAAGTAGGAGGTGTAGGACATTATGTGTTGCATTGTGTGAGCATGGGTTGAGCTTCATGAATAGTGCTTGTAGCCGGTTAACTTGCTTTGAGATCTCATTGGAAACGCGTCTGATCAACGTGGTTTCCAGTGGGAGTTCCTTGAAAGTTCCGGGACAAGTGGTTGTCCTTGTAGACTTTACTCGATTGTGTGGTTTGTTGCTTAAAATTGTTTATATGTTATGTGATTATGTGTTAGGTTGGTTTCTTGATTTAGTAGGAAGAGTAAGTGTCTCAAGAAAGGGGTTAGAGTTTGGGCGATTGATGTTTGATGTTGTTATTGAGATAATGAGAGTTGTAAGGGAGATATTAAATTACAGTGAGGGAGACTCCGAATTCAGAGCGCCCCCCGTGCTCGGTACGATCGGCCGAAAATGCCTCCGAATTTAGAGCGCCCTTTGTGTTTGCTCACAATTGGCCATTTCTAAAAGATTCCAAATTCAGAGCGCTCTTTGTGCTCGGCATGATCGGCCGAAAAAGCCTTTGAATTTAGAGCCCCCTTTGTGCTTGCTCACAAATTGGCCATTGCTGAAAGATTTCGAATTCAGAGTGCCCTTCACGCTCGACACAGTCGGCTGAAAAAATCTCCGCATCCGGACCGCCCTTTGTGTTTTACACGGCGATAAGGTTTGCCAAAGTTTCATTATTTAAATGCAATGGAATTCTAATATTCAATAAATATCCATTTCAACCATAAAGATATTACAAAGAAAAAACAAACAACACAATAAGCAGACAACTAGAATAAATTGCAACGACAATGTTTATTATGAAAATGGCGATGTTTATTACAATTTAATTAAATCATACAAGTACATTCCTTGCTGCTTAGACTTTCTTTGGGTGGCCTCGGCCTCTCCCTAGTCAACCACGTCTTCTTCGTCATTCATTTTCTCGGCATCGTAGACCTCGAACAGAACCTTATTCTGATACAGCATAGATGCCGAGTCGATACCCGCAGCTTGAAGAGCCTCAATCTATCTATGTTTGAAACTGTGATTCTCACATCGGCAAACATCATTAGCCAGCTTCTCCTTGGTCATTTCAATGTCGATTTTTCACCCATCAAAAAGCCCTCCTCGTAAGCCCAGGATTGTATCTCTTCTTTGGCAAAAATGGTTGTCGTGTCCTCGATCAGCTATAGCATGATCTATCAACCACTAATTCACTTTATCAGTAACAGCCGTATTCGCTGAGCCCATAGGTTACTTCTCGGCAGCCTTGGCTTTGCGCACTTCATTCTTGGCCTTGTCTACGCAGTGTTCCAAATTCCGAATGTGCCCATCTTTCTGTGCAACGCAAAGGCGCTTGCCAATCTCGTATGAACAATAGAGTCCTCTGATAGCCCCATGGACACCATCTCTAAAAACTTCATAGTTGCCTCGCACAACCATGGATTGCTGCACTTCGGGTAGAAATATTTGTCAAGTAAAGTCCACCGCCATGTTCGGATCACGAATAATCGAATCTGCTTCGATCATGGGCTTGTTCCCAATGAAGACTGAAAAACTTAGAGGGTGTGGCAGTTGACTCGGCTCACTTTGCGCAGAAGCTTGTACACTCGTTGCCCTTCTGCTCCCTCGTTGTTGTGCCCCACTTCTGGGCGATTTCTTATCCTCACTTCTTCTTGGAGACCTACTTCAACGTCGGGGTAATCGACATCTCTCTCGCTCCTCTGACGCCACATTGCCTGCTCGAGTGGCTTCGCCACCAGCTCCGCGATTCATTTCCGTGCCAGTTTTGCCAAACTCTTTCCTTCTCCTTTACTGTTGAAATCTGCACAGTGCTCAAATCTGCATAGTGCTCTCACCTATCACACTCTGTTTGCTGCTCATTCCCTTAGTGTTAGCTGCCCCTTTTATGGGTTGAGCAATGTTTATTTAAAGCAACCACAAGCCCTATATGTGTCTGGTCGCCCTCTTCATTGATTGCGAATGTAGTGATTACGATACCCCCGTGGCTGCCGCTGCCACATTTGTTTAGCGGTGGCACTACGTGTTCAACTGGGGCAATGACAGATATCTGAATCTATTCGGCTTGTCCATATTTGGCCAAATTGCAACACTGCCCCACTTGACCACTTAAGCTCATTTTGCTTTCTACTTTAGTCGGCGGTGGCACTACGTGTTCAACTGAGGCAATGGTAGATATATGAATCTATAACTCTATTCGGCTGGTCCATATTTGGCTGAATTGCAGCATTGCCCCACTTGACCACTTAAGCTTATTTTGATTTCTACTTTATTCGACGGTGGCACTATGTGTTCAACTGGGGAAATGGCAAATATATGAATCTATGAATCTATTCAGCTGGTCCAAATTTAGCTGAATTGCAGCACTACCCCACTTGACCATTTAAGCTCGTTTTGCTTTCTACTTTATTCGGTGGTGGCACTACGTGTTCAACTGGGGCAACGACAGATATATGATTCTATGAATCTATTTGGCTGGTCCATATTTGGCCGAATTGCAGCACTGCCCCACTTGACCACTTAAGCTTATTTTGCTTTCTACTTTATTCGGCAGTGGCATTATGTGTTCAATTGGTCCATATTTGGCCGAATTGGGATTGGTCCATATTTGGCCAAATTACAACACTGTCCTACTTGACCACTTAAGTTTCTTATTTATTTGGCAATCGTTGTACTAACGGTCTCAATTGTTTCCAAGCTTATCCTGGCTCTTGTACTAATGATCTCAGTTGCATTTTCATTTTATTTTGCTTTGTGCTTATTTATTTGGCAATCGTTGATTCATAGGCAAGGCATTTTTATCAACAAACAAGACATAAATCAATAACAGAACGACATTTTCATTGATAAACTGAACACGATACATTCGTCACTTTATACATGAACACGACCCTAATACAAAACGAAATTAATAAAACGACAGAACGTATAAGGAAAGCAACATAAATCATAACAAACAAAAACGAAGGTAAATATCCTAGCACTGCAGTTTTTTCAGCCTCAAGGCTGATCTCAAGGCTCTTTAGGGTCTGACTCTAGTGGTTCAACTTCCAACTGCTCATAGGGAATCTACTGATCAAGAGTCACCTTGGTAGCCGCCAAAGCTTTGAGCCAACCATGCTTGAAGCCCCGATTTTCAAACTTCAAGGCCTCATTTGCATATAGCTCCTTGGCTACAAGCTCTCCAACATCAAACGCTTTGGCTGCATTTGCCTCAGCGAGCTCCTTCGCCTTCTTCGCCTTCTTCGCCTCCTCGAGATTTGTCCTCAGTTTGGAAATCTCTTTTTTGGCCGACTTCAAGGAGCCGTCTGTAAAGTTTTTCCTTTCTTCGGTGGCCTACTGAAACAGATTGACGTGCTTAGGTTTTTCCTCTTCGGTAGCGGCCCTTGCTCACTCTTCTTATACTTTTTTGGCTTCGGCCTTGTTCTTCATCGTTGTCACTACCAAGTTGGCCATAGCGGCCATAGCCTTGCTTCTTTTCGCTGCTAACTGGCCTTCCAGAACGTCAAGTTGCTCCATGATGTCGTAATGACGACGGCCGATTTCGGCAATCCTTCCCGCCGCCTAACAAACATAATGAAGCAAAGGCACATTAGTTGGTGTGGAAATTAAAACAATGGATTTTAGGTAAGTGCTACTTACCAATATAGCCAATTGAGTCGCCAAAGCAATTATGACCACATCCGGCTCAGCAAGGAATGTAGCTTTCTCTGTTGGAAAAGAAAGCGCCGAAGCCACGCTGAGGGCCACAGCGGGATCTTTGATGGGCGACCCACTGGTGAGAACTGGAGCAGTCTTCATCCTTAGTTTGATGATGAATGGCGCAGTCGAATCAGATGAGGTCACCGCCACTCTTTGCTGTTTATCAACTGGTTTCTTTGACGACTTGACAATAGTCTTAGCACGGCATTTCTCACCTCTTTGTTCAGAGTCTGAGTCTTCAGTTTGTTGCTGGTCAGGAACCGAATGGGCCACAGTAAGCTCGCAGGCTGTTTCTTCTAAAATAGCCACTAGATGGGGAGCTTCGTGATTCCCTTAGTACTATCGGCTTTCCTCCTTGCCGCTATCTTGTCAGTGTTTCATCTTTTGGCAAATTAGGCAAGGGACTCTGTGCCCATCTCCTCAGAGTCGGCCCCAAGTAAATCTCCTAACTCGGTGAAGATGTCGTTTGGGGAAGCTACAACTTCTTGGCTGGAAATGAAGGGATGACCGGTAGGCTGGTCAGGGCTGATTTACTCAAAGGCCAATTCAATATGCCTGTTTAGTTCCTGCTCCTCTAAACGACCCTCTGATCTAGTGTCTGAACTCTTAAGGCTGATATCCCTTAAGCTCTTGTAATTGGGGAATATAAGTGCAGTAAGTTGCTGTTCTCTTCTCGGCACTGGGATATAGTCTGCGGCCGAGAATGTGGAATATGTTGGGTCGTACTTCAACGGAATGTGAGCAGCGCATCCTTTTCTTTGAAGATTTGCACGCCCTTTGTAATTGAGGATCGTCTTCACTTGGTCAAGAACGGCTTCGTCCGCCGACATGAGAGCTCTTTTTAAATCATTGCTTGCATGAAAAGAATGGTCAGCATATAGAATTTAAGCATCGAACAAGTCATTTAATCATGAAACAATTATATTCTGCCACCTAGCTCGCCTTTCCATCTTGGCACTGGGTCTACGCGATCTTCTCCTTAGCCGAATTCCCAATTGCCTCGGATGACGACCATAACATTGTCAACTCTTTTGTCAGAGTTGGCAAGCATAGTTACCAAATGGTGATCTATGTCCTTGGTTCTAAAAAAATAACGGCCCTACCGATCGGTTGATTTCGTCATGACATAGCAGTGCCAAATAGCTAAGATTCCTAGGTTAAGCCGTAATAGGCGGTTCAATTCGACTATGCCCATGATTATCTGGTAAAAGTTCACATTGGGCTGAGAGGGGATTAGACCCCAATAACGCAGAACAGTCCTAAGAAAAGGATGGAGGGGGAAACGGATTCCATCCTCAGTAATTGACAAAAGAGGAAAGACGATGGTGTTTGTGTCAGACCTCTCCATGTCAACCACATTGTCTGCAACAAGGGATAGATGGACGTCGTCTGGGATTGAAAAATGACGATGAAAGGCTGCGACTCACTCCTCAGAGAGGAGAGCTTTCAAATGATCCGTCATTCGAGACGGAATATAAAATGTATACTAATAAAAAACACACAAAGGGGACTGGAATAAGAGCAAAAGAAGAAGAGAGAAGGGGACTTACAGGTCAAAGTGAAAGAAGAACGATGGGAAGTAAAGTCGAAGTCGCAGGAGTCTTGAGAGAGGAAGATTGGTATGAGGAATGCCAAAGAGCCAAGAGCCTTTCAATTCAAAGCACACGGAGGGACAGTTTTCAAATTGCATTAAATGAGTGTCAAATACGAAGGGGCGGGAAGCAATGATGATTTCATATCTCGTCTATTCTAACATATTAGTACTAAAAGGAGTGTGTGTGCCATATTTCTGACTTTTGAGACATCTTTTGATCTGTCAACTGAGTAATATACATAATTGACAAAACATACCGACTAAAAGGGTCTTAATCGGATGCTCGGGGGGCAATTGTGGGGGCCGAATAAACAAGATTACCTCGGAAGCCCCGAAAACTGGCCTATTTGGGATGAGGGCTGTATACAACTCGGCCCAAAACCATCCCTCCGACCCATAAGTGGGTCGTAGCCTAAAAGAAGGGGGCTGAAGACAAGTCAGCCTATGCCAGGTCCTGGGGAGGGCCATAACCAAATAAAATCAAGCTGAAGGGCCAATACAGCCATGTATCCCATGGGTCATATGATGAGGTTAGGATGTCCAGAAGGAGGAAGTGGGCCCCTGGAGAACAATACAAAAGGAGAAGCCTCAATCAAAGAACGGAAGAGATAATTTGTGAGTAAAGAAAAATCGAGCATAAGACTAACTTGCTTGTCAAAGTAGGATACGGCGAAAGGATTAAGAAGGTCTGTTTGGATCAGAGAGTATTTTCAAATCCATTGTACCACAGATTCAAAGCTGTGTATTTCATGAGTGGGCAAAAGAAGATTGGAAAATATTAAAGAACGTGAAAAACGAAAGACATATCAAAAAATAAAATAAAATAAAATAAAATGGAAAGAATTGATCTGAAACATTAAAGAGAAAACTGAAGAGTTGAAAACGCCTTCGCTAAGTTTAAACGGTAGTGCTACATGTATCAATTAGTGTACCAACACTAGTTATGACATTATTATTGACTCCACTCATTATACAAATTACAAATACCAAAAACCTTTTAAGTTATATCACATCATCAATTGGTACACTAGTTAGTGCATTAATTGATGCATATAGCATTATTCTAAATTTAAATGTTACCCATGGGGCCATTGTTGTCATGTGGCAAGTCTCTATTTGGACACATCATCGAGAGCACGAATAGCATCACTGTTGACTGCAGCAAAACCAATCCCTACTTTTTTTTTTTTTTTTGGTAATATAACCAATCCCTACCTAGGCAACCTGAGCTCTCTGCAAGCTACAACTTCATATATAGCTAAAGGAAAATGTTTTAGAGCTCTAATTATAAAGCTCTAATCACAGCTCCAATGAGCTGGCAGTGGGCCTCACCTACTGATGATGTGATGCATGTATCTTCTTGTTGTTGTTGTTGTTTTTTTTTTTTTTTTTTTGCTTCCTGCCACGTCAATGGAGCTCTGATTAGAGCTCCACCATTAGAGCTCTAAATCATGATTCTATAGCTAAATCAACAATGATTCATCCCCCCAAAACTAGAGCTCTAATTGAGCTTTAGTGATGTGAAAAAAAAAAATAAAATAAAATAAAAAACAACAACAACAACAAGAAGGCAAAAACATCACATCAGATGAGACCCATACATAAATTAAAACTATTAGAGCTCTCTCTCCAGATGGGGTCCACACACAAACAAGGCCAAACATTATCATGCTCACACAAATAAGTCCGCATCCAATTGGAATAATTCATAGCTAATTTTATTTTTTTTTGGAAAGGGGGGGGGGGAGGGGAGAATCGGGAAAATTATCAAAAAGTCTTATATGAGAATCAGTTACTTTAAACAGTCCCATCAATTTTCTAGTACACTGATAGGTTCTCTTTGTTTTAACAATCTTATCATGAGATCCTATTTTAAATTTTGGTATGATTTGGTGGACGTTTCTACCCTTATTCATTGGGGGATGCCATATTTGGGAAGTTGAATCCAATTTTTGAAGCACATTTTCGTCACTCCAATGTAACAACATAACACACTAAAATTTTTTTAGTGTATTTTTAAAAAATGTAACACTATTCCAACGTAACACTAAAAGATTCCTCCAACACTATAACGTAACACACTAAAAGACATTTTAATGTATTTTTCCCAAACTTAACATTTCAATACTCTAACGTAACATACTAAAAAATTTCTTAGTGTAGTTTTTACAAACGTAACACTCCTCTAACGTAATATACTAAAAAACTCCTTCAACATAAAAAAAACTCTTCAATGTACTTTCGACAATCGTAACACTCCAACATAACACACTAAAGACTTTTTAGTGTACTTTTTCGAAATGTAACACTCCAACGTTACACACTATACTAAAAAACTCCTTAGTGTACTTTTCACAAACATAACATTTCTCCAACGTAATACACTGAAAAACTCCTCCAACGTAACACTCCAACATTGCACATTACACTAAAAAACTCATCAATGTACTTTTCACAAACATAACACTCCTTCAACGTAACACATTAAAAAACTCCTCAATCGTAACACTTTGACAACACACTAAAAAATTATTTAGTGTACTTTTCCCAAACGTAATACTCTAATGCTACACTAACACACTAAAAACTTCCTTAGTGTACTTTTCCAAATGTAACATTCCAACGCATCTCCTGAAATGTAACACTCCAATGTAACAGACAAATAAATCATTACACATCCAAAAGGACTAAATGGATCACAAGTTTTATATGAGGCTATATGATATAAGTCCAAAATATGGGACTTATTGATCAATCTCCAAAAAAAAATTATCTTTTTTATTTTATTTTATTTTGTCTTTAGTGATTTTTTTTTCTTTAAAATAATATATATATATTTTTACTTTTTCGATCCGTCTTATCGAGATGAATCTAAAAAGTATATGTTCTTGAAAATTTGTATAAAAAAAAATAATAAAGACAAAAATAAGTCAAAAAAGATTGCTTATTTTGATTTATTTTTATCTTTTCTAAATTTTTTTTTTAAAATTAGTATTCCGATTCATCTTGTCGAACTGAACCTAAAAACCTAATTTTTTTAAAAATAATTTTTAAAAAATTACACTAAAGACCAAAAAAAAAAAAAAAATGGCACTTCCCAAAACACACATAAATAGTGAATTCTAAAATACTACATAATGAAATATACCTAGATAACCTGAGTTTTTAATAAGCTATAACTTCCTTAGACTTATAGTCAAAAGGAAAATAAATTTGTTTACACTTTCTTTTTGTTTTTTTTTTTAAATGTATGTGAACAAAGCACATTTTATGATGAGTTTTGATAATATGTATTCTTAAGACACTTGTTAAAAATGTAATAAGTATGAGTAGTTACCCCCACTATCATAGAAGAAACAAAGATTATAAATGTATTATATTAAATAATATGTTTTTTTCTAATGGGACTGAAATACCCTTTTATACATTTTTTTTAAAAATTTTATCTTTTTATTATTATTTTGAAAAATAATATATAAGTCCACTTTTTAGTTCTATTTTTTAGATCCAGTGACGTGTTATGAAGATAATTGGTTGATACAAAAGAAAATATTTAATTATCAACCAATCATCTTCTTGACATATCACTTAATCTAAGAAGTGAGTCTAATTTTTAGACTTAAATAACAATGTTCTTAATTTTTTTTTATTTTTTTTATTTTTTATCAATTCACCTCCCACCCATCTTCTTTTTTGAATTAGGCAAATATCATTTATAGTTTTAAAATTATATATATATATATATATTTTTTTTTTGCGGAAATGATTTAGCCCAAAATCTATGGCCATGATAAAATTTAAAAACATACTAAAATGAAAGTTACAAATTATAATAGTTATGTTATAAAAAGTTTTGTAAAAATTAAACAAATATTTCTAACGAAATATTATGAATTATTTTAATGAGAAATATAAATAAAATAATAATTTTTAGATGAAAGTGTATTGATGTCATAAATCTCACCAATATCCACCACTCAAAAAAAAATGTGTTTTGTTAGCTCATTTATCAAACCCATTGCAATTGATGCGAGTCAACACTCAAAAGCCCTTCCAGCAGATGATTTTTCAAATTGGCACACAATAAATAATCCCATCCATATTCATTAATTTTTTTTTTTATACCTATCAGTTTGCATAAAATAGATATGAGTTTTTACGAATTTTCATAACAAGTCCCAATATTTATAGGATAGAATTATGTATATCTATCAGTTTGCATAAAAAAGATATGAGTTTTTAAGAATTTTCATTAACTAGCCCTAATATTTATAGGACAGAACTATGGTCCCCTCCCATTATTTTCTCTTAAGTGGTTCCCTCGCATTTAATTCTCATATTTTTAATTAATGGTGCTACATGCACCAATTAATATACTAACTAGTATATCAATTCACATAATCAATTGGTACATTAATTAGTACATTAATTGGTGTATATAGTATTACTCTTTTAATTATTCTCTTTAATAACTTTTTATAAGAGCATCTATAATAGACTAGTTAAAATTGTGTTAAAATATATTATATGATAAAAAGTAATAAAAATAAAATCCAAAAATGTGTATTAAAAATTTATTAATTTAAAGATTGAATGGTAGCACAATAACTATATTAAAATATATATTAAAGATATATAAATAGATAAAATATATGAATTTTTATTGATAAATCTCATTTAGAAATGCTCTAACCTAAGAAGTTCATGAAGAAATTTTTTAACCCAGTTAGTTTCATATATTTTTATTTGTATTCCATAAAGTCCTTTTTCTTAATTTACACTATTTTCTTAGACTGTTATATCTTTATATTTAATATTGATATTTAATGTTAGGGGATGAGAGAGAAGAGAAATGACCAAGGCATAGGAAATTTCATACACAAAGTAAATAACATTGATGTTATTATTTTATTTTATTATATAATGTGAATATATTTTTAATTGACAACATATAAAAAATGATGTGAATATTCTCTCTCATCTAATGTGAATATATTTTTAATTGACAACATATTAAAAATAATGTGAACATTCTCTCTCATTTGGTGTGAATATATTTTTAATTGACAACACATTAAAAATAATATGACCATTCTGTCTCATCTGATGTGAATGTTCAGAACACCTTTCCGAAAAATTCTCTCTCATCTAATGTAGTTATGTGAACCTTTTTATTTTTAATTGACAACACATTAAAAAAAACGTTCATTATATTTTTAATTGACAACACATTCTTATTCACAACATGTGAACATTCTCTCCCATCTAATGTAGTAATGTGATGTGAACGTTCACATTCATATGTTTTAGTATGAATATTCACATCATGTAATCGACAACACAATGGCAAAAATTCATTTCAAATGAATGTGAATATAATGATGTGAATATTCATTTCAATTATATGATGTGAATATTCACATCATGTAACAACACAATGACAAAAATTCATTTTAAATTAATATGAATATAATGACAGTCAACATTCTGACACATGAAAACTACTAAAATATAATGATAATCAATACCAAGAGAGATTGAGTGCGTTTTAGTTTTCTTATCTAAAATAAGATCTAATGGAATAATAAAAAGGAATATGAATTGGATGAAATAAAACTCTTAGAAAGACAATTTATCAAAAAAAAACTCCCTCAAATAAATAACGGAACCGCTACAGAGCTCGAGTAATACGGCTCGAAATACTGGCTCGACACCAAAACGACGTCGTTTTGGTGTCGAGTCTGTATTTTTTTTTTTTTTTTTTTTTTTCTTTTCGTTGTTGCAGATCTGGAAGAAGAAACGAACGGAGAAGAAGAAGAAGAAGAAGAAGAAGGGGGGAGGGGGGGCTCTGCAGAACCGGAGGAGGAGGGGGGAGGAGGGGGGAGGACTGGAGGGGAGGGGGCTATAAAAATGGGGGGGAGCTGCGGCGGGACAGACGACCGGACCGGGGCTGGCAGACGACCGACGAGCTGCTGAGGCGGCGGCGAGGCAAGGCGACGACGGGCTGGGACGAAGCTGCGACGGCCGACGGTCGACGGCCTCCTCCCTCCCTTCTTCCTCTCCCTCCCTTCTCTCCTCTCCCTCCCTTCCTCTTCTCTTCTTCCTCTCCTCTTCCCTCTGCATTTCGAGCCGTATTTCGAGCTCGAAATTTCGAGCACTCGATCATTTTTCGAATAAATAAATACCACAAAAAGTAGAGTCGGGCCCACTCCACTATACTGTCTGCCACGGTAAGATGATATTCCTTTGCGTTGCTTTTTAAAAGATCAGGTTGTCTCATATTGAGATTAAAATTAAATTTGTTTAATTTAATTTATGGATTTATTTTTGGGTCTTGTTTTGATAATTCGAGACGTTTAATATGTAGAACTCGTCGAGTTCTATATCTTTGTAAAAATTCACATTGATCGGATATTGATAGCTATTTGATCGGATTAGATTTCTATGAACTGTTTATTTTTTTGCTGATCATTTTTTAATACAAATCTGATCCGATCAAATAGCTATCACTATTCGATCAATATAATTTTTTACAAAAATATAATACTCGACGAATTCTACATATTAACAATTCGAATTATTTAAACAGGGTTAAAAAATAACTCCATGGACCAAACTGAACGAGTTCAACCTTAATCTCAACATAAGGTAAGTTAAACCCTTTTAAAAAATGAATATTATAATATTTTGAGCTCAACAATGACTAGTTATATGATTGGCCACAACTAACACAAATGTTAGCCGTTCACAGGTTTAACATCAATGCTAGCACTGCTATTAAGCCTTCGTTTGGCATATCATATATATATATATTTTGATTATTTTAGTTAAAAAAATAAAAAGATTTTTTAGCTTAATAACAAAAAATATCACATTCAATTTATAATCATTTTATTTTTTCTTTCACAAAAATTAAAAAAATTTATCTCAAACGTAACTTTTTAATCTCAGACTAATATAACCAAAAATTAAAAAATCAACACATATCCCAAACCAACCCTAAATAGGATAACAAGCATCACAAAGCTCACCAATTGATAAAATCTGACACTAATACAATAATAATATCAATTACATATAATATCAAAAAAGATTGAGACCCCCACTGGGAGACTCCCAGAACCCCTAGTGGGTGCTGATTGGCTTAAATTTTCTTTTTCTTTTTTTTTCTTCACCAATGACCAACCCCCACGTATGTGTGGTGGGTGGTGGGGGTGGGGTGAAATGGGGGTCTTAATTAGATCTGATATAATATATGCACATCATAAGAAATGTATGATTTTTTTATGATAAAAGATAAAATTATTTGTTTTGTGCAATGTTATTCTGTGATAAAAATTATGGGTTTTTACTTTAAGATTTATGATATTAAAATTTTATAAGATAAAAGACATGCAACATTTTCATAATAGTTGGAGTTCTTCAACATTTTCATAGAGAAATTTCAGTATAGAAAAATTTGTCTTCATAAAGAAATTTCAACCTTCACAAAAAACAAATTTCTTTGCGACGAATTGAAATTTTTCTAATAATATTATCGAGGGATCTTAACTAATAAGAAAAAATATATTAGACCTCTCCTACTATCAAAAGTTGAAAAGAGATGTTTTACTAATTTTTTTTAAAAAAATTATCAATATTAAATTTATGATATGAACATCAAAGTGAAAGTGAAAGTAATAATTATGAACCATTATAATCATATCATGAATGATGTAGTGTAAATGTTACACACTTATGAATTGTTGTGATTACATTATGTACATTGTGATAACGTGTATACACCACGACAATATTTATCTTTTTAAATATGCACACCATAACAACTTTCTAAATTATTATGTATTGAAATATTTTTGAAAAATTCAAAAAATATTTTTGATAATTCAATAATCGTATAGAGTGATTAAGATCCTCTTTATACATTTCAGACTCGAAAAGGATTGGAGGTGATTGGGAGTATATGGACTGCAACAACGCTACATGTATAGAAAATTTTTACACCAAAGTTCTTACATATAAAAGTGGGACCTACATTATGTGACAAGTTTTATATATAAAATTTTTGTGTATAAATTAAAAGTTTGATAATTAAAAAAATAAAAGTTAAAACCAAACTTCCCTCATCTTTTAAATAATTAATTTTTTGAAAATTTATATAAATAATTTTTATCTAATAAATTATAAATAAAAACTATACCAAATAATTTGATACAAATTATAAAATAAAAATAAGGGTTTATTACACTTTCTACTCCTAAACAATCACCAAATTATTTACTTAATTCCTAAACTATCGATTGAGTCTATTCCCTAAAGTATATAAATTAAAATCTATTTAATCTCTAAACTATCAATTGAATTTATTAAGTTCTTAAAATATTTAATTCAAATCTATTTAGTCTCTGAAAATATTATAAAAATAAAATATAAATTCATAAGTATTATAAATTCGTAAAAGGCCCTATCTGCTTAAAATATAAGCTTTTTATCTACCAGATTTCGTTTATAAATTCTTATTGATTGCTTTTAAATTTTTTGCTAAATTCTTTTTATAATTTAATTAATGTATTATTTTGTCCTATTATAATTTGTAGCAAAGTGTTATTATTCAAATTATCTAATTCTATTTCTTCAGTATATTATTAATACTTGTAGAATTTTATTGACAAGACAAACCAAATTCTGATACTAATTTAAACACACACGCACACAAAAAGAAAAAAAAATTTATAGATAGAAAATACTTTGTTTTTTTGATAGATAAGAACAATCAGAACCGATTGGGAGCTCGAAAACGGGACGCCCCGAATGCCCCTAATTTTTTTTTTTTTTTTTTTTTCAGCAGAAGAAGGAAGAAAGACGAAGAAGAGAAGGAGGGGGAGGGGGAGGGGGAGGGGGAGGGGGAGGAGGGGGAGGAGGGGGAGGAAGGACTGGAGGGGGCCTAAAAAATGGAGGAGGAGGGGGCGGAGGCGAGGCAGACGCGATCGGCGAAGGGCGACGTGATCGGCGGAGGCGACGCGATCGGCGGCGATTGGCGGAGGCGACGCGATCGGCGGCGATTGGTTCTGCTTCCCCTCTCTCTCTTTCTCTCCCTCTCCCTCTTCCTCTGCAACTCAGAAGTCCAAAAATGGCAAAAAAAAAAAAAAACTAATGCCCAAAACGACGTCGTTTTGGGCATTAGGGGCATTCGGGGCGGAGAAATTCGAGCTACCAATCTTTATTCAAGAACAATATAGTTTTATACCTATGGGAGAGGATATCAATGTTTGACCTGGCATAGCTACAACACCCCCTACCACTTGATAGAAATCACAAAATTTCTAAAAAGAGGTGAGAGATTAGCTGCTAGAATTTGAGGACTGGATTCATGAGTTTCCTAAAGATTATGCTCTTTTAAATAGTTTGAGGTACACGGTTGCAATCACACAAGTTGCTAGCTCAACCCATCAGTCTATCACGTGATTTCAATAACAACAGTGATTTAGACCCCCTTAAACTTCAACCCCCACCACCCCCCACACACACGTGGTGGGTGGTGATTGGAGGAGGAGAAAAAAAAAGAAAAAGAAAAAGAAAAAGTGACCAATCAAAAAAGAAAGGGGGTCAAAAGGGGGTGGGGGAAAGGGGGTCCCAATCTTTATTGAAGTTTTCATTTAGAGGGAGTGTTATAATAATTTTGCATTTGTTTTGTGTTTGGAAATGAATAACTGCTAAATTTGATCAGTGCATTCTTCTTCTAAATCTTTAAATCTCTTTCACTTAATTCTTAAAATTTTTAAATGCTATATTTAGATTAAGAATTTTAAAAGAGATTTTGTGGAGGGAAAAAAAGGTCACTGAAAAGTAAATGAAATTAAAGTTATTAGTCACCCAAAACAATAAAAGTTATTATTATTATTTTCACTTTTTCATTGCCCTTTTTTATTTTCATACACAAATTTTCTCTTAAATTATTAATCTAAACACAATCTAATTTTGGTATTATGGTTTGGGGTTAAATCAGTAAAAAAAGACAAAATAAACTAAAATAATTAGTCAAAAAAGACAAAATAGACTAAAAACTTAATAAGACAAACTGTTATATTCAAACCATAATCATTTCACTTTTAATCTCACAAAAGTCAAAAAATTCAAAAAAAAAATTCAAAAAAAAAAACTAATCCAAATGAATTTTTTAACCAGAGTTAAACTAGCTAAAAAATCAACTAAAAAAAGCTAATAACCAAACAGAATTTTGTCTAGGCTATTAACATATCAATCATGATAGAATCCAGGTTATCGATTTTTTTGGTTAATGAGTAAACTCTGTAAATCTGTCCTCCGCCGACTTCAAAATCAACTACCTAATGTCGGTTGTGAGACCATGAAATATCCTCTCACATGGATGGTAGAGATCCAATGAAGATATGAACTTTGTCCCTGTATATCTACAAAGATGAGCATGATCGGTGCTACCCAACCGAAGTTGTCGGCCGAAGACACTTTGATGGTAAAATTAGTCATTTGATTGAAAGAATGAATGTATGGAAAATGAAGAGTGTTGGTGTGTAGTGCAGAGAGATATCACATGCCTCTTCTCGGGATGCCCTCCCTTTATATAGATGGGGGGATGTGATATTTATTTGGGCTGGACCCATTGTAGGCCTTGTTTGGGTTAGCCTTAATAAGCTAATATATATATTTTTCTAGCTCCCACAATTGCCCCAAAACATTCACTGTCTTCAGTAAAAGGAAGGAGAGTTTTTATTGCCGAGTTATGATGTTCAAATAGATGTTAGGTCCCTTGACAAAGAATACATTTGATAAATGAATAACATAAATGAATAAATGACTGGATGAATGCATGTATGTACAAATATATTTATATAAGAGAGAGGGGTGAGCTAAAGCCCAATGAGTAATACTATCTCTATAACGGTGGGCCACGGTATTATAAACCCCTAGGCAAGGGTGTAGGCTGCGGTATTATAACCCCCGGACGAGAGTATAGGACGCGGTATTATAACCCCGGGCAAGGGTGTAGGCCGCGGTATTATAACCCTCGGGCGAGGGTGTAGGCCGCGGTATTATAACCCCGGGCAAGGGTGTAATATATTGCCGAGTGCAAAGATTGCTTCCAAATATGGACTTTCGTGCCGAGCTAGAGATATTTCTATATGTCGAGCACGAAAATGATTACTTGAACCAAATAAGACAGATTAAATAATGTAGATATATCAGCCAAAAAAGTGGGAAGCTGTAAAAACTATAAGAATGACGGCGCGAGCAAAAAATATGCGAAGAACTGCCAAGTGTCATGTATTGTCCCAAAACTGGCAATTGCTTGGAGCTGTGTGAAAAGGAGCTAGAGTTTGTAACTCAAGTAAATGTCGTTGTAATGTTTGGACCAAGTTGGCCGAGTATGCATGCATAGCAGAGGTGCTGAGATGATGATCGACTGATATGCCCCAATTGGAAAGCGAAAAATTGACTAAGATGTCCCAATGGGCAATAAATGGCCAAGGTAATGCAATGAATGATCAAGGAAGGCGGAGGATTATTTCCTCGCCCCAAGATTCTGCTGCTGAAATTGTATGCCGATCAGATAGGATTTGACCATTGATTTTGCATTTAATGTTCCCAATTGGCCGATGTATTGATCTAAATATGCGACTCAGAATTTGCAAACTTAGACCATACAGATGTGTTCAGAAGGCTCCAAATAGTTGGAAACGACCATTGAACCGCTATAATTGGACTCCTGGTGGCATAGTTGTAGCCACAATAGAGCTGATGGCTCAAATCGATTGAGAATGGTGCTCTGCGAAGCACTGGATAATTGCTCGAAAAAAATAAATGGAAGTTGCTAGTGAGAATTGAACTCTTGCTCTCATGATGAAATAATAACACGAAACCTTGCCATTACATATCCTTGTGTATATATTTTGCACATCATATATTTGAACTTGATTGTTTGGCTATGACATGACGTAACTTAGCCGCAATGCACACAATAATTTCTCTTATTTTCCAACTTGTGGTCGTCTTCTTCGGCAAAATAGGCAAATTTCTAGGCAAATTTCGCCGAGCTCGTACGGTTTCGTTTTAGCTCCGATTTTGATGCGGTTTGCTGTGTTGGACTCGGCTTAATGAGTACTTTACACTGGTATGGCCAAAACTTGATTTTGACGATTTTGCGAATTTTAGTTTCCTAAAAATTTGGTCCGTTTTGCAACTACCGACGAACTTTAGTTAGTTATTGGCTCCTCGGGTTGGATGGTTTGGACTTCTTAAGTTGACACGAATCCGCTAGTATTTTCAGATGTGAATTTCGACAAGCCGAGATGCTAGTGTTTTGCCGAGATAGTAGTGTCGAGCAAGATTGTGTAGTTTGTAGTTGATATAATATACGCATGCCAAATAAAGTTGCCGAAGCCGAATAATATTTCCGAAACCGAGTTGATATATGCGGAATGAAAAGCCGAATTGCAGAGTTGAGCAATGTTGCAGTATAATGTGTTGCCAAATAAATTGCCAAAGCTAAATAATGTCGATGAAGAATGTTGATGAATTAATAATGGTAAACGCACTTGAGCTTTGTGCTCGGCAAAAATGTAGTCGGTGGAAGAATGTTCTTGATGGGGGAATGTATTCAGCAAAAGAGCTTGGTGCACGTTGTTGGCTATGCATTCGGCAGTAAGAAATCGAAGCCATTCTCATGGCCAAAAAATAGAGCTCGGGGTTACAGAGCTACCGAGTAACTTTGTAACTTTGCCAAGCAGTGTGCTATGAGTCATGGCAGTGCCAAAATGCAGATACATGGTCTCACTATAACACTGTCGTGCGGCCTCATTGAATTGCCGAACAGCTCCATTGTTTGTAAACTTATGATCGGCAAGTCCGTAATGGCATTTGTGCAAATTCAACATGTTGGTAGCTATTTGGCATGACTGTGGCATTGTCGAATAACTAATGTGCTGCTGAGGGCAATGAATGAGCTTCAATGAACTGGCAAGCCGATGGGCCAATGGCGACGCTGAGTAAGGGATTTTGCCAAGTAATGTTGCTTGGTAATGATGTTGCCGAATGGTGGAGTCATCATTTGGCTTGATGGATGTAATTTGGTTCTTTGGTGTTGTCATGCTGCAACGTATATAATGAACAGGCAACTCTTGGATATCTTGCCTTGCCGAAGCCTCTTAGTTGGACTATCTTCTTTAACTTCCCGAAACCTCTTGCACTGCAAGTTGGCAACTTCTTTTGCTTGCTGAAATGTGTCTCTAGCGATTCTATTCGATAGCATTACTTTGGTGGAGCCTCACTTTGCCAAAGTTAGCGAGGTTCATGTTGGTTCCCATTATTTTCTCGGCAGAAATTGTGCACACTCATCGGTAGTTCATGAGTCTCTTCATCTTGAGATGCGTTGTGGAAGTATCTTGTAGAAAGAAAGCATTGAAACCCATTTGTTCTTCTCATTTGAACTCTGCTCCTCAAGATATGCAACTATCACAAGTTTCTAGCACGTCCCAAAAAATGTTGATTTTTGAGTTTTACTACTGCAACCCGTTTTTGAGAGAAAATAATTAATTATGGAGCAATATTTCTTTAAAAGCAAGCCCAAATATTAAGATAATTACTCGCCGAGAAGTCTTGTTGAGTAAGCAATGCTGGCCGAATAATGATACCGAGTCGATTCGATGTAGGGAATGGAGAAATTTGATGGTAAGAGGCAAATTTGATGCTTCCATGCATGGGTGTGCCAAACAATTTGGTGTCCTTACGGCTACTGTATTGTATTTTATTTATTTATTTTTATATTCATTGTTTTTTAATAAATGTAAGCAACAATATATATATATATATGCACATATATCTATAAACTTGGTCAAGTCATTCAATAAAGGTTGGATACCACCTGTGAGTCTAAATGTATATACATAGAATAAATGAATTGAGTTTGGCCGAACAACCTTGTTGAATTGCCGAAAAGAGGCTCTCTTTAAGAAAAGTGAAACCCATTTGTAGGGAGAGAAAATGGAGATGCAAAAGTAGACCATGAATTGTATGTTGTTTTAAAACTTTTTACTAAGATTCATAGTGAACAAAAAGCTCTATTTTGTAAGCACAAACATATGTATCTCCAATCCAAGAACCAATCTTAAACTAATTTGCAGAGAACAAGATCAACAGTGTTGTTAAATTTTTACTTACAAGAACATGTTTGCTCTTCTCTTGGTTGAACTCTTGGTTGAACTCTTACAGACGTTTCTCACAGACGATGCCAATTGTGAGACCATGAAATATCCTCTCACATTGATGATAAAGATCTAATGAAGAGATGAACTTTGTCCCTGTATATCTGTAAAGATGAACATGATCGGCGCCACCTGTAGCCCAACTTTTCGCGCTATTTTCGGAAGACGAATAGCCCTACAGTTCGGACTCCACTTGTGGTTCTGAATCTGATTTCATAAGTGCAATATAAAATAGTGAAAACCAAAAAGAGTCCAAATCTGGCAATTTTTTTAAAAAAATTGATGTTTGAATCAAATGCCAAAAATGGACTGCTTTGCTAGATTTCAGAGTCGCTACCTAAATATTTTTGAGAAATTTAGGAAACCGAGACTTGTGCTAAAAGCCATTAGTCCATCATCACCAAAGTCTCAGCTCGGGAACTTAGGTATGAGAGGGGAAGGTCATGAATTGAGCACCCCACTTGCCCGATCAAAGATCGGCCTCTACTAATCATGATGTGTTTCTTATTTACATTATATACTCTTGTTTCGATTTATTACCTATTTTTTTACTATGTGACGCACACACAAATATAGACTAATTTACAAGAATTGGAACATTTGATCTCATGTTTTATTTTGAAATTGTTTAGTGAATTTGCCACTTGAAAAAGTGGGCTTAAAATGGACATTAATCAAACTATCCCAATTCAAGCATCTAGCCTTCATCCACAGGCATTCAAATAATTATATCATTTAAGCAATTAGCCTCATGGGAGTTGTTTTAGCATGATAACATCCACACTCATGCAATATGCTAAGACATAAAATTGCTCACCTAGTACACCGAGCCAAAACAAAGCAAAATAATTAGAGAAATATGTATGTTCCTAATTAAATACAATATGACTAATGCAATGCACACATTATGTATTTTTATAGGCTCGACTATGAGCATGGCATATGATTTCATTCGGGACATACGAGAAAGCACGTATTCAAGAAATGAATTTGAACATTGATATCGGGTTAGCGTGATGAGCCGAACCTTATATGCATACAAGACAAATGGATGCAAAACATGAGAATTCTAATGAAACGCGATGCTCTATACTAACCATCGTAAGCGAATAAATAAAAGGGAGAAAGACGTAGGGTTGGAAGACATACACATCATTGCAACATTTGATCCCTCACGTAGGAGGGTGTGAATCAATGTCCGAAAGTCTAAATTAAACTAATTATTACAAAACCGAACCGAATGAATAGAATAGGCTAAGCTTATTAACTAGTTAATTGGGCTATCTATACTATTACAACGGATAACCAAGATTATTACAACAAGGATAACTGAGATAAATAAACTAACTCTCTAAGCCTAAGTAACTACAACAATTATAAAAGGGACAATAATAATTACAATATGTTAATGATGAGATTAATTACAATAAAAAATATTAAATTAATTAATTACAATAATCATAATATAAGCGAGGATGCGCAAGAATCGCATGCATGCACATGCACGGTGCTCAAGAATAGCTCTGTCTGCCCTAAGCTTGCTCTGTTTCACCTCAGCCACTTCCCTCTATTTTATGCAAAAATACACTACTGACCAAACTTTGAGGGCCGGCTGGCCCTCAATGAAGCCCGGCCGGGTATAGAGAAAACCGGGCGTGCCTCAGTTTTGTGCAAAACTTTGTTTTGTGTTCTGAAGTGAAAATAGTGTAGACAGAGTTGTTCAAGCTCTGTTTGTCCTTTCTTCCTTCTTTGTCGTGGAAAAGCCTCGAGAGAAGGTTTGGATTGCTTCCAAAGCTATCAATGAGCAAATTGATTACTTGATGATTTTAGATACAGTTTTGGACAAAAATCAATGAAATATAATGGATACGACCACCCCTCCTTCTTATCATGGAATAAACTCAAAGAGGATGGTAGAGATGCTTCAAGAATCATCAAAATGCCATGAATTAGCGCATGATCACTCTTTACTCGATAAACTTGGCATAACGTCCGGCCAAGTCTAAGCAATTTAAGCCTTTTTTTTTTATGTGCGTTGATCCAATTTTAAACCAATTTGTTTAGTCATTGCCATTCATTAGTCCATTTGTCCATGGTGATGTTAAAGTCCTCTAAATAAGAAGTAATGTCAAATGAGAGGTTCTTCTAAAACATAAGAGATAGACTATACCGTTGACAATGAATCTTCGAAAAGATTAAGCCATTAAGTAGAAGTCTCTCTTACATGTTTTGAGCAACCTCAATTGGTTGAAATCATTCTCAAGAATGAAAGAGATAGATAGTTAGATAATTTGTTAGAGTGAGACTCTTAACATGAAAAGTAAGTAAAGGAAAGTTTGGAACAACATGCAACAAGTTATGTATGCCAATTCATGAGACAACAAAGGAACTAACCAAAGCTTGAACCAATTTAAAAGGCTAGGATAGCCCTAAAACAACCCTTTATAAATAAAAAACAGAGGCTTAAAGCTCACAAAAAAAAAAAAAAAAAGGTTTAAGGCCCACAAAAGGAGCCTAAAAGAAGCTAATCAACAAAAGAGGAAACAAGGCTAGTAAACAAGAACAAGGAGGCGTGGCTAACCCCTCCATTTTTGAAACCTCAAAAACATGATTTTAGCCCTTTTTTTAACTCTAAAAATCAGTGTAGAGAACAAAGGAAAAGAGTGGAAAAGTAAGGGTTTGAGCTATAGGTAAAGATGTATAAAGAGCAAACTCTCTCTACTCTTTTGATAGCTCTCCAAACCCAAACTTAAACACTTAAAATAGGATCAAAACAACACAAAATGATAAGAACTAGATAGCAGCTGAAAGAGTTGAAAGCAAGAGGGAAGAACAAGCTTATACCTCTCAAAGAAGTTAGCTCTTGTTTGTGATCCAAACTAAGTATCAACACACTCTCAAGCTTGAATTAGGCTTCTCAAAGATCAACTATGGCTCTAAGATGGTGAGACAAGGTTGTGTATGGTGTATGGAGATGACACAAGGAAGGTAGGTTAACTCAAAGGTTGCTTGCCATGGAAGGAGGAAGGAGGAGCTCTCAAGGTGTATATAAGCTTTCTAGAATTTTTTTTCAACCTCTAAAACAGAGGCTGGACCTCGTTTTTATAGAATTTGAGCTCAAAAGGTGATATATATCTTCAAAAATGGATAGTTGGCGGGCTCCCACCTAGTACAGTGTTTCTCGCCACCAAGGCTTGGCCGGCCATTAATAGCCACGGCCGGCCTTCATTGAGGCACGGTTGGGCATGCACGCCCTTCCTTGTTTTTTTGGTTCAAACTCAGCTCAAGGTGGCAAAAGGTCCAAAAATGAGACTTAGAGATTCAAACAAGGTAAATGTTGACGATTTGAAGCTATCTTGAGAGCCTTACTGAATCCGAATCACTGTGAATTCAAAGCATTTCATCATCGAGTGTGTCGAACCAAGCGCCTAAATCTTGCGGGCGGTCAAAATGGGGTGTCTATAGTTGCTCCTCTTTAACAGAGCTCAAGCATTCATGAAATGATGTGAGTGAATGTCAAAGCCTAGAGACAACTTATTTTGACAAGGCCGCAAGACTTGGGCAAGAAAGCAAGACATAAATTAGATTGGTTGCGCTCGCAAGCTGCTTACGTATCCCTTTGTAAGGAATCAAACCAGCGTAATTCAGGGGCAAAATGCAAACATAAGATGCAAGAACATAACTTATGATCATGCAATAAGGCCATGCAATGAAACACTTGAATGCAAATGCAATACAAAGAAAATGCCACATTTAAACAAACTGAAACAAGGTACAACAATTCCAACCATGAAAAGAAGTAAGTAAATAAACATGCCTCACGTGGGAAACACGAGCCAAACTACATTTCATGTAGAAAGGATGTAAGAAAATTATGCAAGCCTAACTACGCGTTGCACAGGAAAGGCGAAGGGCGACGTAACCATCAAGCACACCCGAGGTCTCAACCGAGATCCTAACACGTTGCATGTGAGAGAAGAAAAGGTGGTGTGAACATTGAGCGCACTCGACGTTTTTAACCGAAGGTACAAGCCTAACATGTCACACGCAAGAGGAGGAAATGTGGTGTGAACATCGAGCACACCCGATGTTTTTAACCGATTTGCAATCCTAACATGTCACACACGAGAGGAGGAAAGGTGGTGTGAACATCGGGCGCACCTGATGTTTTTAACCGAATGTACAATCCTAACGCGTCACATGTGAGAGGAGGAAAGGTGGTGTGAACATCGGCGCACTCGATTTTTTTAACCAATGGTATAATCCTAACACATCACACGCGAGAGGAGGAAAGGTGGTGTGAACATCAGGCGCACTCGATATTTTTAACCGATTTGCAATTCTAACGCGTCACACGCGAGAGGAGGAAAGGTGATGTGAACATCGGGCGCACCTGATGTTTTTAACCGAAGGTACAATCCTAACGCGTCATACGCAAAAGGAGGAAAGAGCAACAAAAGAACAAGCAAGACTTAGAACTCAATACAAAGAGAAACCCAATTACAAAGTGTAAACACGAGTTAACGTAAATCAAAATGATGCACAAAAAGTGATATCCAAATAGTGATTTTGAAAATCAAGTTGTTTGATTTGATTTATTTTTTTTGTTTTTTTTTTTTTTGAAAATTGATTTTATCCAAAAAACAACATGCTACAACTTTACAGAACAAATTACAATTTACCAAAACAACTAACGAAATATATAAACTAATGACATGATTCACACAAAACAAGTTGTGAGTTTAACCGAAACAGATGAGTTATGAGCTTAACCAAAATGATCCAAACAAATCACATTAATTAACAAAACAAACCAAAAAAAACCAAACCTTTTGTTGTTGTTGTTGTTGTTGTTGTTTTTTTTTTTTTTTTTAAGATCAAGGCCCCCGAATACTAAATAGAAAATAGAGTGAAAAAAAAAAAAAAAATTTGAGTTACACCAAGAGATGGCCGAGCCTCGGTGAAGCACGGTCGGGCATCAACACAGCCGGTTGGGCTTCGACAGTAGGGCAGGGGCAGATCGGGAAAAACACACACCACGACTTATAAAACACAAACTCACCCCTATTCTGCACATATCCATACCCGAAAATCCTCACTCTTTCTCTCTTTAGGACTTCTCTCTCTCTAGTTTTCTTCTTTCCTCACAAAAACCCAACAAACCTCACAAATTTTCCTAAAAAAACTTTGTTCTCCTTTACATTTTGAACCGATTGAAACTTGGTTTGGTGAAGCTTTGAGTTTTCTCTTGGTTTTTCTTAGATTCTCACACATTTTTCCTTTCCTCTTTGAGTTTTCTGTCTCTCTCTCTTGGTTTTCTCTCTCCTAGGGTTTAAGATTTTGAGGTTTTAACTCCAAAATCACTTATCCAATCACTTTTTTTTTTTTTTTTTTTACTTTTTCATCTCGTCTCTATGGCTAGTGATGAAGTACCCATTCCTGACCCCGCCGCAGGTATCGGTGCTGCCTTTGGTGCGGATATAGAGGCAGAAGAGGCTGCTGCATTGCTTTTCCTTGTCGAGAGGCCCTTTGATGCAGCTACTTACGAGCCATGTACACACATGCCACCCTCGGGAGGCATTTTGAGATTTGAGGGCTTCATCCTAGAGATAGATGAGGACACCCTACTGCGAGAGCCCACGGAGCACGTATCTGCCGATGCCTCCATGGCATGCAACTTTTCCCCTTATTTTACTTTGCACACATATTGAAACTGATGAGCAAACCACTCGTCTCTGCTATACATATACTGATAAAACTCCTAATTGATAGGTGATAGCTAGGAGGATAGGCGGCTATGGCTCCATATCTAGCCCTTGGCATTGGTACGAGCGACTTCCTGCAGAGGTCTGTACTTTAGTTGATACTGCTGGCTTTGGGCCCTTCTGCTCCGGGCTCATACAAATGAGAGCCGAGTCATGGCTCTATGGGGCCCTGGTAGAGAGATGGTGGGGTTCCACCGACTCATTCCACTTCTCCTCGACCGGGGAGATGACGTTGGCCCCATACAATTTCTCAATGCTGACTGGTTTGTGGGTTAGGGTCGGCGACCCCGTCTCCTTGGATCCGGATATAGCCTAGTGGAGGGCTGCATAGCTGTAGCTTCTCGGGGCGATCCCAGACACTATTAGCCACAGAATGGTGCACTACAGCTGGTTCTTGGAGCACTTTTCTGGCACTCAGCCAGCCACTGTAGATAAGGTTGCCCAGTACACCCGGGGCTTCCTTATGTATCTTCTCGGTACTACCCTGTTTGTGAACAAGGAAAATATCATGGGGTTATACCTTCTAGGGGCACTGGTACGCCTTCCTCGGGTGGTAGAGTACGGCTAGGGTGGTGCTGGCCAAGCCACCTTATACTGCTACATGAGCTCCGTCTCCCACCGCAAGGCAGATTCACTCAGTGGCTATTGGAGGGTTTGTAAGGCATACCCTACACTCACTTTTCTAATATGCTTTACATTCTGTTTACTATTGCATTTCTTGTTCATCTGATCTATTTTTCCCATGTCTTCTGTTTGCAGCTTTAGGTCTACACATATTTCACTTCCCTGGCTCCAGTCCCAGTGAGGCCGATCGGGTTGTCAATACCCCGCCCCGGGTACTACAACTTGCGGTTTGAGCGACACCGCCTTGTAGACCGAACCTTCCCATACTTCCACCGCTTCTTTGACACGATCACAGCGGACCAGGTATCAAAATACCAGCCTTTAGCTATTACCTACTATAAGCATATTACATTGTTTCCCACACTACACGATCATTCTCATGCTATTGCATCTGTACCATATTGCCATTCTCATACTGTACTGACTTTTGACATTGCATTGATTTCTGACACCACACTGCCATTCTCATATTGCACTGATCTAACATTGCACTAATTTCCTCATACTGCACTGATTTCTTATACTACATTGACATCTGACACTGCACTGATTTTATTAGGTTAACTGTCACCCTTGGGTGGGAATTCCCCAGGTGCCGAGGATGACCTACGCCACTGCATGGCATGCCTCTATGATGAGAATTCTATTCGAGGGCCCCTTTGGCTGGGCATATTACCTAAGAGAGAGGTTCATCCGCTAGAAGCGGGGTGTTGCTGACCCCGACATTCCACATCCGCATCCCCCGGCTATGAGGGTAGTGTATGAGCTACAAGACGATCCTCAGATTGACCTCTTGATGTTGGGCGAGGATGGCAATCATCATCATGAGCCTGGAAACTTCACTACCTTTTTACACACAGGGGTGATGGCACCTCTTACCCCAGGCGTGGCTCGAGCTATGCTGGAGGTTACTGTAGACACCCCATTTTTTACCGACCTTAAGACTTAGACGTCACCGATTGAGCGCTTGGTGATATTGCATATCGTGCTCGTTCAGAGGTTTCAGAGTCTCGGCTGCGAGTCTTGCCTCCGAACTTCTGAACTTTTCTGTGCTTTGCCTCGGTTTGCGAACCAGGCTCTGTTTTCTCTGTTTTCTCTTCCCGAAGGGAGGAAGAGGTCTTGTAGACCATCTCTCAGTGGCCGTAGGCTACGTTTCATGGTCGTAGGCCATTTTTCTCGTTTGGAGCCCGGTTTCCGATTTTTCGGAGTCGTTGGCCGTGTGCCTCGGTTCGGGACCGCTTAACCACCTCCGTTTGCTCCGGTTTTTGGCATGCATCTCATTTTCTCCCTTTTGAGGGACACTGTGGCTCGAGAGACCAACTTCGTGGTCAAACGCCACCTTCGGTGCTTAACAGCTTGTTTTCGGGGCCCCGGGCTGCGCGTTTTGGCCCCCGAACCTTCGTTTTACATCGGTTTCAGTTCATTTTTGGCAGGGACCTTATTTTCATTGGTATGAAGGTCGTAGAAGGGTGGGAGGCCAGCAATTGTTCTGAGGACTAGTTTTATTCCTTCATCGCTCTCCGTCGCTCATTTTTCTCGCTAGAAAGCTGGTGTTGACCATTCCTGGGCCACTTTCTTTGGCCCTCAACCACATATTTATGTTGTACACACCTGGGAGGCCACCAATATGACATGGCCGGCCAGCAATTGTTCCTGACCCTTTTGAACCCCTCTAAAAAGTTGGTTTTTCTCTCTCCTGGTTCACATTTTCAGGGTTTTCTACACATATCTGTGTTGTGCACACATGGGAGGCCACCTTTTGGGGGTGGCCGGCCACTAATTCTCATTGACCCTTTTGACCCTGGCCGGCCGGCTAGGGGAGGTGGCCGGCCGGCCACCTGAACCCTCTGAACCTGGCCGGCCATGACCCCCTCACCTGGTTCCTTACAGCTGCACCCTCCTTTTTCCCCAGATCCTGTATCCGAGGGGGGTCTTTTGGGGGGGAAATTTGAATTTGATTTTCCCCCCCTTTTCCTCCACTCCTCCCTCTATAAAACCAGACCCCCCAGCTCCATTTTAGAGGGTTAACAAAATTTGTTTAGAGCCTTGCTTACATCTCTTCCTCTCCCTCTCCCTCTCCCTCTCTTCCAAGCCTCAAAACCCTAAAAGTCTTGCACCATTTACACTACAAGCCATAGCACAACACCTCCACACTCCATTCCAGCAACTTGAGGCTGTTTTTCAGAGGTTAGGAGCACCATTTCTTGGTCCAAAAGGCTGCTGGTTAATTGCTCTTCAAGGGTAAGCACACTTTTCCCTTAAACAAGCCTTTTCTTGGTTCATTTATAAGCCATACTTGCAAGCATTTTTGAGCTCCGACCCGAACTGTAAATAGTCATATTTTGAGTCCATCTCCATGTTTGATCAAGGGTCTTACTCTGTTTGAGGTCTCCTCCTCACCCTTTGTGTTTAAACTCTCTTTTAGGCCTATTTTTGCATAATATTTTAGGCTTATTTGTGAGCTGTTTTGGACTTGGTCATAAACTGTGAAATGCCTTATTTTGAGTCCCTCTTGAACTTTGTTGAAGGGATCTCCTCTGTTTGAGGTCAGCTGCTACCACTTGCTTCTTTATCCCTCTTTTAGGCCCTTTTCTTGCATAATAGTTTAGCCCTACTTGTGTTCATTTTCGAGATTTGATGTAAACTGTAAAGTGCCATGTTTTGAGCCCCTCTTCAACTTTTTTGAAGGACTCTTTTCTATTTGGGGCCAGCTGCTGTCCCTTCTCTCTATTCTCTCTTTTAGGGCCATTTTTGCATGGTAGATTAGCCCTATTTTTGTTCATTTTTGAGACTTGTTATAAACTGGAAAAAGTCTTGTTTTGGCATCATCTTCATGTTTTATTAAGGGCATTTTCTTATTTGAGGTCACATACTTCCTTGTATGCTTGATTCCCTCTTATTTTGAGCCTTACACCCTAGCCCTTGTTGCATGCCTTGTTTGACCTTCTAGCCACTGGAATCCAATGGATTTCCAGTGGCTTTGATGCTGTTTTGAGCCTCCAAATCAGAGGGGGGTGACCCCCTCTCACCTTGACTTGTTTGGTGGTCATTTTGGCCTTCCAAAGAGACCCTATCTTGCATGCTTTGAAGTCACATTTCAGGGTCAATTTGGTGATTTTTGGGACTACCATATTTTATTTCCAGAGTTATTTTGGTCATGCTTCATGTCTATCTTGCATGTGCTTAATACCCCCCTTTGTATGCCCTCCAAAGGAGCCCCTCATTTGTGCATGTGTTGGCTGCCTTTCCATGTGTATTTGGGCATATTTTGGCATGTTTAGTTCACTGATTTTTGCGGTTTTGGTGAGCGCTCACTTGCTTCATGTACTTGCCATGTAATCCATGTTTGATAGTCAAAATTGCATGCTATGTTAGGCCGTCTTGCTAGCATCTTTTGGCCATGCTTTGAACTAGAAATGTTCATATTTTGGGACTGCCTTGGTTCTGTGTTCATGCTTCATAATCAAATAATGCATGCTTTGTATAGCTATAGGTCATTGCGTATGCCTAGTCTTGAGTTTCGGGGTTCACCCCATGCATCGGGGGCCATATTGCCATGTTTCGGGGTTGTTTAGCATCATATTTTAGTACTGAAATTCGCATGTTTGTATGCCATATTCCATGCCTTGCCATGCTTTGGTAGAGTGGCATTCGTGCCTTAGGATCGGTCCTCGGTTTGCGTGCATGTGTGCACGCATCTCGAGTGTCTCATTTTCATCTAATGGCCGCTGATGTGAGTGTGGCTGAGGTCCACTCATGTTGGTGTAAGTCCATCATGCATTGCGTATGCCATTTCGATTCATAGCATTGTGTATGCTAAGTTGCATATTAGAGCATCGTGTATGCCATGTTACATCGTGCGTCGTGTATGCCATCTCATAGCATAGTGCATGCTAGGTTGTATATTAGTTGCATTCATGCATGTCATGCATATTGCATTGTGCTTGGGATAGGAGTTAGCCCGAGCACGGGAAACGAGGGACGTTTCGTACTTTGAGTGACGGAACGTGTCTCAATTCCCTGTCACCGACACTCCGGATTATCCATGATGGAGTCTTGGTCTTGTTGTGTTTATGGGTGCATTCATTTCACATTAAGTCGTGAAATTCAACTCCTCGGCCATCATGCATCGGGATGCGTGATTGGTGGCACGAGGATCGAGGCAAGCATACATATGTGAAAATACATTGGCATGCCCCTTTCCTGCTCTCTGTTGTAGCAAATAAAAAAGCAGCAATCTTTTGGGGCTTCGCGCAACATTCCGGCCTTAACTGTAAACAGAGGCTAATTGGGGCATCGCAGTGGATTTCCGCGCAAAGCAGCTCAAACATGCATCATCCATCATCCGGAATAGAGTCGAGGCAGTCCCTAGCTTGCGTGCTAGTTTACAGCTTTCCTAGTTTAATTTGTTAATTAATTAGGATTTTGTATTTATTCGGACTGTAACTATTCATTTGGGACTGTATATTATTTATTCGGACCCTCCGAGTGAGGGCAATGTTGTAATAAGTGTGCGTGAGTGTGATGTATGTCTTCCAACCCCATGTCTTTCTCTCCCTTTTATTTACCAGCTTATGTTGGTTAGATTAGGGCACGTTTCAATTAGCATACAGTATGATAGCATGTTTGCATTCATTCATTTGTTTTGCATGCACCGGGCTCGGCGCATCATACTAACTGCATTTGTATTTCAATTCTAAGCTGAATACATGTTAGCTGTAGCATTTCATATGCCATGTTTAGAATAGCCGAGCCTGCTATAGTTGCATTTTTGCATGTGTTGCATTAGGCATTCCTGTATAGTTAGGATCATGCATGGATTTCTAATTAGCTTTTTGTTTTGGCTTGGAGTACTCGGTAAGTTTTTATGCTTTAGCATCCTTGCATGCGTGTGAGTGACTGCCATGATAGCATGCTTACCATGAGGCTATTTGCTTATGTGATATAACTGCCTGAATACCTGTGGGTGAAGGTTGGGTTATTTGGATTGGGACAAATCATCGACTGTGAGTTTTAAGCCCACTAGATAGTGGCAAAACCATGCTTTCTAAGCCCACCCGAGGGTGGCAAAATCTGCATTTTAAGCCTACTTGCGAGTAGCAAACCATATTTCAAAAACAAACATGAAATGTTTTGTTCCAATTTAGACGACCCGGTCTATACTTGTATGCTGTGCGCATCACATAGTAAATCTAGGCTAATAACCGAAATAAGAATGCATAAGGTTTTCAAAACTCGATATCATGGTTAGTAGAGGCCGATCTTTGATCGGGCGACCGGGGGTGCTCACAAAGTGACCTTCCCCAATCGTACCCAAGTTCCCGAGCCGAGGCAACTTTGGTGATGACGGACACGTGGCCTTAGGCAACGAGTCAGGGTTTCCTAAATTTCCCAAAATAAAATATTTAGGTGGCGACTCTGTATCTGGCAAAGCAGTCCATGTTTGGCACTTCTTTCAAAAATCTGTTTTCTCAAAACGATTTGCCGGATTTGGACTCTTTGGTTCAGATTAAGAACCGTGACATTTGAGTCCTGAACTGTAGTGAGCCCAAGATGAACGGAACGGGGGACTCATCCCTCCGGGGCATTCGGGGACGTCTACAGTTTCTGGCGACTCTGCTGGGGAATTAAAGAACTTGACTCAAACTCATGATATCTGGTTTTGGCTACACTTATGTGTTTCTTTGCATTGCATTTGCATTGGTTCGCCTAAGACACCGTGTTTGCCATCTGCTATTCCTGAACGGTTTGCCGGAGGCTTGTCTTGTCAAGGCATGACCATAAAGCTGACCGGTTGTGGGCTCTGCCAGTATGGGAACACAAACCCCGGTTTTACCGGGGCACCCTTTTGACCATTCGACCTAGTGCATATCAAAATCCGTAGTGACCATTCCAAACTAGGACAGGTTGCTTACCCGATATAGGTTGTTTGAAACCGCTGCGTGCGTAGTGAAACCCTAGCTCCTGACAAAATAGGACAGGGAAACCCTACCCCAACATAGGGGTGTTTTGGCTCTCACTTATCTGTTATGTGCTTTTAGAGTGCGGCTCTACAGGGAAATGCATGTATCAGTTTATGAGTTTGGGCATCAGGCCTGTGGGCATCAGTCAGTGTTTGAGAATCAGTTATCTGCGGGTATTAGATTCAGTCTTGGGGAACAGTGATTTAGGGATAATGATCAGTGTTTTAGGACAGTGTGTATTCAGCTTATCAACCGTGTGTTGTTATGCCTAGCTGTGTATTGTGTATTTATTTTAAGCTGTTATGATGTTCGTTTATCTGGTTATTTATTTCCTTTTTGCTTTATTTATCTTTTGCTAGGGGACAGTTTAGCACAATTGCTTCCGACCTAGTAGATATTCCCCAAGCACTTTGGACAAGAGGTCGTCGGCTCAATCGATCTGAGGATCTGGTTGACGGACAGCCAGTGTTCCATTCTCTACCCCCGGTTGTCAGAAGAAGACCGAGAAGGCGTAGTGTGTCTGAACAGAGGTTACCAGAGCAATGGTCTACCCTAGCAGTAAACAGTCGGGTTGAGGTCCCAGTTTCTGCCATAGAGATACACATACCAGTCAGTCAGCAGGATCAGTAGAAATAGCCGAGATGGAAGAAATGATGCGCAAAATCCAAGAGAGTATGAAGCAATGCAGGAGGACGATATCCGCCAAGCGGAATTCTCTAAACAGCAGGCCACAATCATGGCCCAACAGGCGAACTAATTACCCGGCTACAGCAACAAGCCGGAGCATCAGCCTCACATCCAGCTCCTCCTCCACCAGGGGTCCCCTACCCGAGCAAACACCAACTACCCAGAATGTCCTGCCAAATCCCAGAACACTTTGCCAAATGTCCATGCCGCTCAGGAGGACACAGACATCCCACGGGGCCGGCTCCGCCCCCGCTTCCACCTCAATCATCCAAAGTACATACACCCGTCAACCACCCGGACTCTCCCTTCGAGTTCGAAGTAGACCCACTGAAATTGAGCAAGCTCGAGAAGCTATTCAAAAAATCCAAGGAGTAAAGGCTATCCCGGATATCGAGGACGGATATACCGATGTGGCGTGACATTGCCGGATAGATTCAAAATGCCGCAGATCGATCGCTTCGATGGATCTGGGATCCCATGATCCACCTCCGGCTATTTTCAGATATACTGCGGCCAATGGGCCTCACCAGACCCCAGAAGCTTTCGCTATTCGGCCGGACCCTGTCGGGTGTGGCCGCTATCTGGTATGCGAAGTTAGAGGATGATGTCAAGCGAAGTTGGGATGAAATGGCCGACGCCTTTATTGCGCAATACTCTTACAACACCCAGATCGAGATTACGACTCGAGATCTCGAAACAACAAGGCAAGAGCCCAAAGAAGTTTCTCAGATTTTGTAACCCGGTGGAGGGTGAAGGCCTCGATGATGACTTTAAGGCCCACCGATAAGGACCAAATCAGGATGATTGTGCACAATCTCCAGCCAAAACTGATGCAAAAGATGATTGTACTCCCCTTCCCCACCTTTTCGGATCTGCACGAGATAGGGTACAAATCGAAGATACGATGAAACAGGTCTGATTGACCAAGACAGGGAGCAACCCGGAGAACCTTTAACCTAACAACAATGCGGGCCCGATGGCGCTTGCAACTGCAAGAACTTCGGAGGTCAACATGGTCGCCACCATTCCCCCTCCCCTTCCAAGGCCCATGGCAGCCACACCCTTCTCCGGTGCATCCGGAAGCAATGCACAGACCACTAAATACCAACCCAGAGGCCAAAGAACCTTCACTCCATTATACATGCCTTTGTCCAAGGCTCTAGGGTCTTAATCAAAAAGGGCACCTAAACCCCTGGAGCCAAGGCCGTTGCCAAATCCACCCCCACTCACAACCCAGCCAAGTACTGTGCATATCACCAGCAGCACGGTCATGATACCGACCAATGTTTCAGACTGCGTCACGAGATTCAAGACCTCGTTGACAAAAATGTGATTTTGCCTCCAAAGAGACCCAATGTCATAACCAACCCACTCCCTACACACAACCAAGCTCCACCTCCCAAAAGAGTCAATCTTATCCAGGCTGGGGTCGTGTCTTACGATCCTAGCATCTATATCACTCCTTCCCATCTACCTAAGCCGGAGGTGTTCCTTCCCGATTGCACTGACCTTTTGTGCATGTTGGACATCTCTACAACCCAACCTGAGTCAATGGTGGTGGCTGTTGAAGAGAGTACAGGGGAGGTTGCAGAGGAGGATGGAACTGTTAAGACAGGGTTCGAGCAGTCTGAGAATTTTGCTGGGGAAGCCTACAATCCGAGTGAGTACATTCTGTCAGCAGGCCAGTCTGAGCCGAGTACAGAATTGCCAGAGAGGGCAGAACTGTGTGTGATCCAGGGGGATAAAGTTGAGCAGAGGACAGAGGATTTGACGGCCGTAGAAGAGGACTTTGCCAACCTCCAGTTCTTCAATGACCAAGAATCAAGGGATGCGGCAGTCAACTGGTTTGAGTATGAGGAATCGGCAGAGGCTACCGGATGGCTGGATGATCAACCGGATGTTGTAGAGTTCCAACAGGGCCCGGTAGGGGCGAGGATACCAGTCATGGCCGGAAAGGCCGAAAGTCAGAGTACATTGCCGGAGAGCGCCGGTACAAAGAATTTCGCTCAGGACAGAAACATTGTGAATACAGGGAAAACTGAACAACAAACTGCGCTAGCGCAGGTGGAACAACAGGGTTCTGAGAGAACCAGGAAAGCCAAAACCCATGAGGGGATTGAAGATGCTGTGGGCATGTGGGCTGAGAGTGCTGCGAGTACAATCATACCGGAGCCAGACAGGTGCCTTTTGAATGCCAACGGAATGTGGTGGGAAGACGATAATTTATGTCTTGCCCACACAGATGAAGATTGGGGGAGCAATCAACCCGATGACACCTGGTATCTTGATGAAGTTGATCACATGACAAGAAGTGGGCGATACTTCAAACCCCCGCACTTAGACCAACCAGAAGCATCGGGAAAGGATAAAGAAACTGAAAAACAGAAAGAGAAGCAGATTGAAGAAGAAGCTGTACTGAGGCAGCTGAAAAAGATACAAGCAGACATCTCCATCTGGGGACTACTTATGGCATCACGAGTGCACAGACAGGCTGTCCTATCTACTATGGACAAGGCTAAACTTTCTATAGATACCACACCAGAGCAGCTGGTTGGACTGGTCTTTCCGGGAGGGGGTTCCCCGATATTAACTTTTTTAGACAAAGAACTGCCGCCTGAGGGCGCAAATCATAACAAACCCCTTTACATCTCTGTGGAATGTAGAGACAAGTAGGTGCCAGTGGTTCTTGTCGACACGGGATCCGCCATTAATGTGTGCCCGTCAAGGACATCATACGCGATCGGGTTAAAGCCCGCGGACTTCTTGCCGACTACTCAAGTGATCAGAGCCTATGATAACACCAGCAGGGAGGTGATGGGGACTGTCAAAATTCAGACCCAGGTTGGTCCAGGACAACACAACATTGAATTCCATGTCTTGGACGTTCCTGCAACCTTTAATCTACTCTTGGGGCGGCCGTGGTTGCACCAAGTGAAGGCAGTCTCTTCCACTTTGCATCAGATGGTGAAATACCCCTATAGAAAGGGAGTAACCATTGTTTTCGGGAATTCATCAATCCATCCACCTCCGGAGGTATCTACGCCAGTCCTAGAAATTGAGCACGGCATGGAGGACGTGTTTTTGTCAGGTTTTACCTTAGCCGAGGCTAGGGTGGTGCAGAATATCATGGCTGTTAATGAGAGAGTGTACGTTAGTGCCCAATCTGTATACCTCATGAACAAGCTACAACACATCCCTGGGATGGGATTGGAAAGGAGCGGCTGGAAGGGCGTCGCAGCATTGGCCGAAGTGCCACACAACCCTCATATATTTGGCTTGGGTTATCTGCCCACCAAAGAGGATTGGATGTGAAAGGGGAAGGAAATGGCTGGGAGAGCCAAAACGAAGAAGACGGGGAAGCCTTTTGACTTAATGCACAGGCCCATTCAGGGTACCCTGAACGGACGCTTCGTCCGGGAGGGGGAGGACTTTCCGTTTTGTGGCTTCCCCGAGCCGTGGCTGAACGCGGAGAAGAAGCGCGTGCCAGGCTTCAAGATTTTCTTTGATCTACAATTATCTGGGGATGACGTTGCTGAAGAGCAGACAGACCCATTAGCTGAGGTTGAGCAGTATAAGGCAGTGGACTCCGAGGGCGCTGAAATTGAGATGGGGGTAGCATTGGCATGTCTACTTTCAGATCCTCCGATCGACCATAAGTGCTTGGGGGATAACTTCTCGGTTTCCATGATTGGGGATGAAACGGCTGTGGGCCTATCAGCAGCTATTTTGGATGCATCTATCGCACCCTCTCTCACTTGGCAATACGAGGAGGGATTTTTGTCCAGCAGCACCGGGTCAGGTAGTGAGCCGGAATCTGATTCCACCGAATCTTGTGAGTCGGAATCAGGTTCCAGCTCAACTGAGTCTGAGTTTGGTAATCCTGGGGATGATAACCCAGATGCCACAGTTTTGTCCAGGTCGTCTTTTTCTTTCTCATTTGAGTCTGTTGTAACCGAGAATTCGGACGATTTGGATGTGCTTAATGAGAATCAAGTAACTGTGGTTTCTGAGTACTTTTCTGTGCCCTTGATTTATTGCATTAACTCAGACTTTCAAAACTTTGATGAAAACGATGAGGACGAAATTCCTCCGGTTTTGCAACGCTTAATTGAACAAGAGCAGGAGAGGTTTGTCAAACCCTTAATGGATGAAATCACTATCGTGAATATTGGTACTGAGGAGGACCCGCGGCTGGTCTAGATCGGGTCCACGTTGTCTTCGGAGGAACGCGAGCGCTTAGTCGCTTTATTAAAAGATTTCAAAGATGTTTTCGCGTCCTACGAAGACATGCTGGGATCGATCCTGAATTGTACAGCACCGGATCCCCCTTGACCCGAGGCCCGACCTGTCAAACAGAAACTCAGGAGGATCCGCCCGGATTGGGCTCTCAAGATTAAGGAAGAGGTCACCAAGCAAATCGACGCGGGCTTCCCGCTGGTATCCGAGTACCCGACTTGGTTGGCCAACATTGTTCCAGTGCCAAAGAAGGATGGCAGGATCCGGGTATGCGTGGATTTCAGGGATTTGAACAGAGCTAGTCCGAAGGACGACTTTCCCTTGCCTGCATATCGATGAGTTAGTGGACTTCACAGGGCATGCTTTGCTTTCTTTCATGGATGGCTTCTCAGGATACAACCAGATAGTGATGGCACCCAAAGACCGGGAAAAGACTGCGTTTACCACCCCGTGGGGACATACTGCTACAGAGTAATGCCGTTTGGGTTGAAAAACGCTAGAGCTACTTATCAACGGGCCGCGACCACGATATTGCACGACATGATCCACAAAGAGGTTGAGGTGTATGTGGATGACATGATTGTCAAGTCCAAAGAAAGAGAGGGCCACTACACCACCTTGCAAAAGTTCTTCCAAAGGATCAGAGAATTTCGGTTGCAGCTGAATCCTCAGAAATGTACGTTCGGTGTTACAGCGGGAAAAATGCTGGGGTTTCTGATTACAGAGAGGTATCGAAGTCGACCCTTCAAAATCAAGGCCATCTTAGAAATGCCCCACCAAGGACTGAAAAGGAGGTGCGAGGCTTTCTGGGTAAATGCAATTCATAAGACGGTTTATCTCAAAATTAACCTTGACTTGTGAACCACTTTTTGGTCTCCTGAAGAAAGGCAAGAAATTCCAATGGGACGGCCGATGCCAAGCTGCTTTTGAACAGATCAAGGAATACTTACAGAACCCGCCCGTGTTGTCACCGCCAGAGCCGGGGAAACCATTGATATTGTACCTTTCAATGACTGAGACTACAATGGGCTGTATGCTCGCGCAAGAATCGAAGGACAAAGTGGAGAAAGCCATTTACTATCTGAGCAAGAAAATGCTATAGTATGAGACTCGCTATACACCGCTGGAGAAGGCTTGCTTAGCTTTGGTATGGGCTACCAGGAAGCTACGGCACTACCTGTTAGCTCACTCCGTAATGTTGGTTTCACGACTCGATCCCATCAAATATCTTTTCTAGAAACCAGCACTTACGGGTAGGCTAGCTCGTTGGTTGCTGTTGCTCTCCGAATTTGATCTAAATATGACACGTAAGTCAGTCAAGGGAAGAGCAGTAGCAGAATTTTAGCCGACCATCCGGTAGGGGTGAAGCAGTCGAGTACTTATTCCCAGATGAAGCTATTTTGCATATCGACGATGAAACTTGGACGATGTACTTTGACGGAGCGTCAAATCAACGGGTATGGGATAGGGGTGTTGCTGATAGCACCCGACAATTCCCGTATCCCTCTAGCCTTCAAACTCCGGTTCAAAGTCTCGAATAACGAAGCAGAATATGAGGCATGCATCGCCGGTCTAGAAGCAGCCCTGGAACTAGGGGCAAGACGGTTGGACGTCATCGAGGACTCGAACCTTGTTGTGTCTCAAGCAAAAGGAGACTGGAAAGTCAAAGAAGAAAAGATGATGATGTATCACCAGACCTTGGAGTTGTTAATTCCTCGGTTTGAGAAGCTAAACTTTGCTCATCTACTAAGAGAGAACAACAGGTTCGCAGATTCTTTAGCAACTCTATCTTCCATGATAGACATCCCGTTCGGAGTCCAGATGCGTCCAGTCATCATTGACCAGAAATTTGCACCAGCCTACGAGTCGATTGCTGCTATAGATGAGGTTCAGGACGAAAACCCCTGGTACCACGGCATTTGGAATTTCCTGGAGAAGGAAGCATACCCCCCAGGGGGAAATGCCAAGGATAAAAGGGCAATCAGAATAATGGCCGTTCAGTTCATCATCTGTGGGGGTAAGCTGTATAAAAGAGGTCATCTGGGAATGCATAAACTATGTGTCGATGCCGAAGAATCAAAGCGTCTAATGGAGGCCATCTATGAAGGAGAATGCAGTGCGCATATGAATGGAGTAATGCTAGCACGGAAGATCCTCAGACAAGGTTACTACTGGTCCACCATGGAGGAGGACTGTATCGGTTTTGTTCGGCGGTGCCACAAATGTCAAATTCATGCAAATCGCATGAACATTCCACCGTCGAAGCTGTACAATATGACTTCGCCATGGCCATTTTCAGTCTGGGGAATTGATGTGATCGGGGCTGTCACTCCGAAGGGGTCGAATGGGCATGAGTTCATCCTGGTCGCGATAGATTATTTCACGAAGTGGGTCGAGGCCCAATCTTATGCGGTGTTGAAGGCTTCGCATGTTGCAAAGTTTATCAGAAACAACATCATCTGTCGCTACGGAGTCCCAAACGAGATAATTTCAGATAACGGTTCCCACTTCAAGAAGGAAGTGATTGACTTGTTGGAAAAATACAATGTGGCTTTTCATAAGTCATCCACCTATCGCCACAACCAATGGAGCGGTTGAGGCGCCAACAAGAATATCAAACACATACTACAGAAGATGGTGGAAACCTACCGGGACTGGCCAGATAAGCTGCCGTTTGCTCTGTGGGGCTACCGACTTCAATCAGACTTCTACTGGGGCGACTCCGTATTCATTAGTTTATGGGATGAGGCCGTTCTACCTATCGAAATTGAGGTTCCGTTTTGCGAGTATTGGCTGAATGTCAAATAGCCGAAGCAGATTGGCAGCAGAGCAGGTTTGAGGAACTCATGCTCTTTGATGAGAGAAGACTGAAAGCACTGTACCACGTTCAAGGTTATTAGCGCAGAATTACCCGGGCTTTCAACAAGAAAGTGAAGTCCAGGAATTTAAAGGAAGGAGATTTGGTACTCAAGGATAACCGAGCTCCCATCCACGACCCAAGGGGCAAGTTCAGACCTAATTGGACTGGCCCCTACATCATTAAGTCTATCTGGTCAGGTGGAGCTGTGGTTCTGATGGATCTAGATGGCTTGGAGTTCTCACAACCGATCAATATGGACAAGTTGAAGAAATATTACCCTTGAGAGGCTCGCTAGGCCGAAAACCCGAAAGGGCGACCTAGGCAAAACTCAGAGCATAAAAAATTCGAAATTATAAAAACTGAGCTCGCAAGGTTGAAAACCCGCAAAGGGCGGCCTTGGCAAAAGTTAGAGCGTAAAAGAGGAAAATACTCGAGTGAACCTGAGCCTGAACTACGTAAGGCTTGATTCCCATCTTTGGGATACGTAGGCAACTTCATCCTGAAGTTCAGCCATAAACTTTTCCCCGATCAACTTTGTCCATTTGATCATCTCAGTCATCTTTGTCCAATCAGCATTCATCGTAATCTCCGGTGCAGTGCTTCTCAGACTAGGGGCAACTTTCCGTTGCTGTGCAGTGCTGCAGTACTATTCAGACTAGGGGTAACTTTCCAGTTGCTAGGATCCGGGGTTGTGCATCTCAGTGACAGATCTCAAGCGTGTCCAGTTCTGATCCATATCAAAAATTTTTGAAAAGTTTTAATAAAAGTTGACTTTTTCAAATTAATCTTTTTACAACTAAGACCATTTTTGGACCAAAGCGGAAAATTTTCAGTACCACAACCTTCAATTTCATAGATTTCAAAACAGAGTTCTCCTGCTCTTGCATACAAATTGAAGTTGCTTTTTATTACAATCATAAAGAAAACTTGAAAGTACTAATAAAGCAATAAATCCGGGGCATAGTCAAGTCAGGTGTCCCTGCGCCCCCTCCCAGAGCTAGTCGAAGTCTCTGATGTCAAGCTGGGCCCAATCTGTGCCTCTTCATTGAGCCAATCCAAGCACTCATCAGACAAAGTGCAACTGAAAATGGGAGCAGGGGCCAGGAGATCTCTAGTTCTCCATACTGTGGCATACCGGGCAAGCTGTGCGCCTCGGACCGGGAAAGCAGCCGGGTACTCAATCCCCTCAGGTGGGCAAGTCTGATCATGACCGAACTGGCGTAGAAATCGGAACGGAAAGTAGAACACACAGTGAGTCAGACCAATCAACTGGATCCCGATTAGCCGGGACATGCTATAGCTCATCGCCGGGAGATTGAGCCAAGGACAGCGCCAAGCAATGCGATCTGCCGACAAATTGCACATCCAGTCGAACCACCATCCCTCATCAGGGGCATCGACTAGGCGTTGTCGAAAGAAGTAGCCACGGGCTGAGTAGGCTGGGCAAGAGTCCACAACCTGCAATTTATCCATCAACCATACCTGGGAAGGGATGAAAAATGAGAGAATAAAGAATAGAGAGATGTAATGAGAGAAAAGTAAGAAAAAGGGTTTTGTGAGAAAAACGAGCCTGAGGGCCGAGTGATGTGAGCAAAATATATTGAGGTTGGGTGGGAAACATTACCTGCAGCAGTAGTGGACTCCCGCGAATCTGGTCGTCTCCCGGCGATAGAGAGCATCTAAGCCCATCAGTGTCTCGGCTAATGTCATCATGGCATGCAGCTTTTTCCTTTCTTCAGCCTTGAGCAACTTCAATCAGACGAATGCTAGATCCACCGAAGCCCGGGGCAAGCAGAAAGTGAGACAGCATGCACAAGCAGAGTGCGTGTTGCCGAAAACCTTGCCAATGATGGTTGTCGCGGTCACCGGCATCGGAAAAGCGATGAATCAAGCCGAGGATGTCCAGTTCCCCATTACAGATCAGAGACCGAGCGTCATGTATGGTGAGCCCACACATCCGCCCTAAAGCTTGGGCGTGGCCGAAGCGAAACTGAGGCAAAATTTCTTCATAACGTTCAGATTCCATCAAAACTTGAAAATCTTCGAAAGTTGGATATACTCTTGCCCGCCAAAGCTAAACACATGCGTTACCGGTTCCAAAACCTCACCGCAGCATGAAGGAAGGGAAGTGTGCAGCGGAGTACGGCTCAGCATGAATAGTGCATTCAAGCCAAAGCCCCGAAGTTCAACTTTTCCGAGCCATCTAGAGAAGCGATCCAAGCTGCGAGATTTTCGATGAAACGCCTCCATTTTAATGCAAAAACTGAGATGGAATGAATGAGCCACGGAGCTAGGACTTTTAAAGAGGATAAGGCACTGTTCGGGGGACACGTGTCGAAAATTTGATGGTTGCTGGGCTAAGTGGCCGGCCGGCCACCTTTCCTGGCAGGCCGGCTACCTCTTCCCCTCAAATGCAAAAAGCTGCCGGCCAGCTCCCAAAGGTGGCCGGCCATGCTCCAATATGTGCCTTTGGTCCTGTTTTACCCTCTAGAAGGAAGTTCCAAGGATTTCCATGCATCGGGAGTGTCGAAGGCCTCCATTTCCTTCAGTTTCGGATGCGTTCCGTCACCCAGATCGTCCGAAATACACTTTGTTTATAGAGTTGTTGTTAAGTCTTTCTTATCGAGTTGTTGTCTTGCTTATCGAGTTGTTGTTTTTGCTTATCGAGTTGTTAAGTTTTGTCGAGCTGTCGAGTTTCGTGCATCGAGTTGTTACTTTTTGTTTAATTTTGTTATGCCTTATTTATCGAGTCATCAACTTTGTTGTATTTTGCTTATCGAGTTGTAAACTTGCTAAGGTTTTGTTGTTTCTTAGTAAGTTAAGATATCTAGTTTGTTGCGTCGGTTCACTACCTGACTGGGCAAATGCACAATGCACATTTCCATTTAATCTCATTTTGGTGCAAAATGATGCGATATGATGCTAAGAGTTTAAAAATACAACACTTTTTCAAAAGCTGTTTCATTCCATCATGCTTCCTTTGTTACAATATTTTACAACAAGGGTACAAGTTTTACAGAAAATAAAACTAAAGCCTAACAATATACAATGTGCTACAACTACTAGCAAAAAGGTAAATAAAACAGGGAACAGTAGCTGGCATCAATGCTCTCAAGAGCAGGAATAAAGAGGCCCTTTTCATCCTCTTCTGCGAAACGGCCTCTGCACCACCGGCACCATCTGAGTCGGAGTTGTCGCCCTCAGGATCCTCCTTGGCCTCACCTCCACTACCGGAACCAGGATCAGAGCCACCCTCTCTGTCAGCAGATGTCTCTAACTGGGGATCTGCAGCCTCCTCCTCCTCCTCGCCGGGCTCCTCCTCTATGATGTGTGCCCTGCGTCTGCCTCGTCTGCGAGACGACTCCCCTCTCACTGCTCCTCGAGAAGGCCTAGATGGCCCAGCTCCTCGGGACGAACCTGGATGGTCCAGCCTGTGACTGAGCATACACCGGAGGCATCTGGAAATGAAGAATACAATTTGAATACATCAGCCAAAACATGTATATCAGATATAGATGCAAGCGAACTACACAGAAGTGCATGCAGGTGCAATATGCAGGTACAATATGTAAATGTGGTGTGTGTCAGATATGCTCTACACAGGCAACCTATCAATGCAGTAAAATGTCCAAGATCAGCATGTCATCAGAAGTATGATAAATGCCAGAAAACTAAAGGGTACCTGGAAACCCATGATGGACAACTGCGCCTCACTCCGCAGGACCATGTCCTCAAGCGAGGCTACCATCCCGAGCACCTCATCCATGTACTCCCTGGGTGGCTGCAGAAACAAGCTCAAATCATTAATGAATAAACAAATGCCGAAGTATCTGTGTGATAAACGGAAAACAGCGGAACATACCGGTGGTGAGTCAGGGTCACTGACATATCGGTGGCCTGGCATCGGAGGCTCTATCGGAATCGGAATAGGGGAAGTGGTCCCATATTGCCATCCCATCAACTCAGTCGGCATATCCGGCCATCCAGGATGATGATGAGTCGAAGGAATCGGGGGAACCAGTCCACCCCCACCTCTAGATGTACCAGCCCTGCTGGTGGAAGGGGCACCTGCAGCCCGAGCCCGGCTCGATGAAGGCATACCAGTAGATCTCCTCGTCGGAGTACGGACTCCTGTCAGCGGAGGCATCAAGTAGGTGTGACGGTAGGTCGCATACTCCCCCTGCTCCAGATGTAGGAAGGCATCGGTACCTAGCACATCATCAACAACCTCCTGGGGAGAGAGCCTATCGGCGATCCGCATATCGTTTGGAGGCACTAAAGGAATGTCCTGCTCAGGGTGGCCCCATACCTGATGCAAGAAGCGATCTCCCAAAAACCAGGCCCTCCCAACTGGCCCCTCGAACAAGATCCTATACCGAGAGGCCCCCCACGCTCCGACAAAATGGAATCGGAGGTCTCTGCCCAAAGGAGCCCAAGGCTGCCATGTGATCTGCCGATAACCAATGCATAAGCTGATCAGAAATTATGAATGTGCAAGAAAAATCAAAGCCATGAAAACATGGAAAACCGAGAGTTCTGAAATACCTCCGACGACCGCACTGTATCGAAGTACTGTCGCAGGTAGAGGAAAGACTCCCGAGCTCTCGGCCGGTACTGGCCCTCAAATACAAGTGAATACGGGGTCATGAGGGGCACCTCCACCTCAAGCTCTGGGGCTAATATTGGGAAGTATGCGTAGACCCATAACTGTGAGAAACAGAGCAATAGCCGTCAGAATACAGAATGCTGAGTGCAGGATGTAAATACAAAATACTGAGAGCAAAGTACAAGGTACAGAATGTAAAGTGCGCCGTGTGTGCAATGAACAAATAATGAGAAGCAGAAATGTAAATCAAGAAGGCAGAAAGTACCTCCCAGGCCTTCCAATAGCCGCCAACCATGTTCCCCCGTCCGTGGGAGGTCGCGCTCATATAGCAATATAGGGTAGCCAAGCTGGCGCCACCCCAATCATACCGGCTAACCTGTGAAAGGTCAACTAGAGCGCTCAACAGATAAAGCCCGACAGTGTTCTCCCTATCGGCAAACAGAGTGGTGCCGAAGAGGAACATCAGGAATCCGCGGGTATACTGTGCCACCTCCCCAGGAGTCTCAGGCTCCATCTCCGGTCTCCTGAAATGGGAAGAGAACCAGGTGTATCGGACTCTCCCCGAAGATCTGTCGACAGGCGGGCGAGCCCCCAATAAATATATCCAAGCGGCCTCCCACTGGCCCATGTCCTCATCATATGGAATGGCCCAGCCTCCCACATCAAGGCCCGTCAGTATGGCGAAGTCAAACGGGGTTATGGTCATGTCCCCGGTGGCAGAGAAATGAAAGGAGTTGGTGGTGTCCCGCCATCTCTCTACCAAAGCACCCATCAGAGTCCTGCTAGCGGGACAGCGAGAGATCCCAGTGCAAAAGGTCCCGAACCCTACCACATCAACCAAATCCCGGACAGCCTCCGGGAGCTCGGCGTACCACTCTCTCGCCGTGATAGAGCCATATCCCCGCACAGTACAGGAAGTCACATGCATTCAGAATGAATATAGGTTTCAGAACTTCAAAATGAAATGAACAAGCTGCGCGCAAATGAAATGAATAAGCTGCATATAAGTTGTGTGCAAAATCAAATCAAATACAGAATCTGGGCTGTGTGTTCAGAAAATTCAACAACGAGCCGTGTGTTCAGAAATTTAGGGTTTGGGCTGCGTGTTCTACTCTCAATCAGTGTGTTCTGCGTGTTCACCTCAACAATGAGTCGTGTGTTCAGAATTCAAGTGTTTGGGCTGTGTGTTCAACTCTCAATCAGTGTGTGCTGTGTGTTCACCTCAACAACGAGTTGTGTGTTCAGAAATTCAGAGTTTGGGCTGCGTGTTCTACTTTCGACAAGTGTGTGCTGCGTGTTCACCTTCAACAACGAGCTGTGTGTTCAGAAATTCAGGGTTTGGGCTACGTGTTCTACTCTCAATCAGTGTGTGCTGCGTGTTCACCTCAACAATGAGCCGTGTGTTCAGAATTCAAGTGTTTGGGCTGTGTGTTCAACTCTCAATCAGTGTGCTGTAACAACCCTCGTCCTGATTACCGTTAAACTACTGAATTAGCTACTGATTACTACTAAATTGAATTGATAATGACTGATGATCGAATTAACTGAAGTACTGAATAAACTGATTGAAATCGGAACTGAAATTGAATAAGTTTATTTATTGAATTGCATATTGCATCTGTTTGATTGATTGAGTATCTGTTTGAATTCATATGTTTAAACTGCTAATTGAAGGCCTTATCGGCGGCCGAATTAGGAACCGTTTAGAGTTTTGGGATCAGTAGAATATTTGCGATTTAATGGTATATTTATTTAAAATGTGATTAGGAATGATTAAATTAGATTAATTTGAGCCAATTAAAGAGTTTGACTTATTTACTAAATTGCCACCTTTAGTGGACCTTTGTTTATCCTTCTCATTTGAGCCTTATACACTTGGAGACATATCTTCATCAGCCTTCTTGAGAGCCTATAGCCGACCAAGTGAGCAAGAGGGAGAGGATTGAGTTCATTCTTGTGATTTAGCTTGAAAACTTGAAGTATTGCTTGAGAATTGAAGTGTAGATTGCTCATTTAGCTCCCACACCTTGAATACAAGACTTAGGTAAGAAATTTAAGTCTTCATTGTTGTCCTTAAACTTGTTCTTGCATGATTCATGCTCCATTGTAGAGTAGAACCATAAATTGGTTTCAAAGAGTGGAATTAGAGCTTATCTCATGCATGCATGTTCATATTGTCAAGTTTGGAGGATGGACTTCATGGAAATCTTACATGCAAGCTCACATTTGTGCATAAGTCCATGTTTTCAGCATATTCTTGAAGGAATGAGTCCATTTGGACAAGTTTTGAAGGTTGAATTTGGTTAAATTTCATGCATGTTAGCATTTCTCGATGTTCATGAAAAATGGGTTTGAATCATGGCTTTAATTGACCAACTCTTGGCCCTTGCATGTACAAATTAGCTTTTGGAACTTGTTATTCATTGTTTTGGGATGTATTTTCCAGAATTTGGGCCTAAGAGATCGAGAATCGAGTTGAGAATGCTTGGTTTGAGCTTGGAAGGCAAATCTGGAAATTCCAGATTTGGCTTCTTCGCTCGAGCGAAGGATTCCTCGCTCGAGCGAGCACCTTTATTTAGGGCTCCGCTCGAGCGAGCATCGAGCGTGGTATCGCGCGTAAAAATCCAGCAACCAGTACTTTTACTGTTCATCAGACCGCTCGAGCGAAGGATTGTTCGCTCGAGCGAAGCCTTTGATTTTGGAAGCTCGCTCGAGCGAAGTAAGGCTCGCTCGAGCGAAGCGCCTATTTTCAGCAACTTTTGAAAAATGCCTTCCAACTGTATTTTTGCATCCTCATCTCATCCTAGGCATTCTTAGGCCCAGTTTAAGACATCTTAATGAGGATTTAGACATAGAACCACACCGAGGAAATTTAGGGATTTAATTATCATCCTTCCCGACTGTGAAACTTAGTGTGTGTTCTATTTGTTAACTGTTTAGGGTTGGCTCTCGGGGACGCGCTCTAGCTGCTATTAGCCCAATCTCTATGAGTAACAATTGTGTAAAGATATGTTCAAAATGACTATCTTTTGAATACTGAACTGCACTATTTACTGTACTGATATTATTTACTGAATGAATGTATGTCCTTTATTTCTGAACTATACTGTGGCATCCTTAGCACCTACTGTTATTGTTACTGTTACAGAGATCTCTGTCGGTTCCCTTGTGGAACCATACTGTTTACTGAATGACTGGCCATCATTACTGTTCGGTCTTTGACCTACTGTTACTGTTATGCTAATGGATGTACCACATATGATTGTTTATTGTACTGAACAACTGTAATACTGATTGAAATGAACTGTTTCCATTACTGTAAGGACATTTATTCTAAACCTCTTTACGCTTTATGTTATTCACTGGGCTTTAGCTCACTGTTTATATATATATGTAGGTTCTCAGCAGCCAGACCAGAGCTAGGAGCGTGGGTTGGTCCCCAGTTTTGTCAAGCCAGCCTATGTGCCTCACTGCGAGGTTCCGAGTTGCCATGCTATGGCTTGGGGTGTTTTTGTGTCCCCCATCGGTCTCCTTACTGTTTTGTACTACTGTATAGACTGTCTACTGTTTTACTGTACTGTTATCGAGGGATTAGGTCCCCGTACTGAATGGTTGTATATGACAGTATAGACTGTACTGTTCTGAACTGTATGAATGCATGAAAAATGTTTTTGGCATACAGGCTTTTCACAGCTCAATAGACACTAGTTATTTACTGTATTGGCTTCCGCCAGGCCCTGTACTCTGTTTAACTGTATCACTGTTCAGCAGGCCTTCGGTAATCTCGGATTACTGGCCAGTTACGGTGCTAAACCCATAGGGCCGGGTTTGGGTCGTGACATGTGCGCTGTGTGTTCACCTCAACAACGAGCTGTGTGTTCAGAAATTTAGGGTTTGGGCTGCGTGTTCTACTCTCAATCAGTGTGTGCTGCGTGTTCACCTCAACAATGAGCCGTGTGTTCAGAATTCAAGTGTTTGGGCTGTGTGTTCAACTCTCAATCAGTGTGTGCTGTGTGTTCACCTCAACAACGAGCTGTGTGTTCAGAAATTCAGAGTTTGGGCTGTGTGTTCAACTCTCAATCAGTGTGTGCTGTGTGTTCACCTCAACAACGAGCTGTGTGTTCAGAAATTCAGAGTTTGGGCTGTGTGTTCAACTCTCAATCAGTGTGTGCTGTGTGTTCATCTCAAAGTTTGGGCTGTATGTTCAATTCTCAACAAGTATGTGCGGTGTGTTCACAATCAATATACGGACTACGTGTTCAGAAATTTAAGTGATCGAACTGTGTGTTCAAGACGCAAACAGGATACGGTGTTACAGATTAAACATTCAAAACAAGCTGTGTGCTTGAGTGAGCAGATAAACATGACAAAAGCACGAAATGCGCGGAAAATGCAGAATACATCGCAGAAAATGTAAAAGTAGAGTAAATACCTCTCGTGCCTCATGAGAAATGTGGGACTCTGGCTCCCGCAAAATCAGATCCCTAGGCGCTCGATCATCAAAGTCAGTGAAATGGTAGAAAACCGCCTGAGGAAGGACGTGCTCCTGAGGATGATACCTCTCGGGATCAAACAGCCGAACTCTCGGGGACAAAGCCATAATATCCGGATCACCCCCAGCACCTGGAGGACCTCCGCCCTGTGGAAAATGACCCGCCATCTTGAAAAATCTGCAAAAAGGAGCAAAAATGAGCGAAATGAGCCAAAATTGGAAAAAGTCAACAAAAGTCAACTCTCGGGAAATGAAAAAGTCAACAAAAGTCAACTCCTGAGAAAATCTTCCAAATGTTGAGACAAACTTACCTCAAGTGGTGAAAATGAGAAAAGAAGCACCGAAATCAAAATTTAATCGGTTCAAAGTGGCGAAAACTGAAAGATTTCGCGAAAACAACTTGCGTGGGGCGTTGGAAAACGCGTATAGAGCACAGATCTGAGAGATAAAATGGTTTGGGAAGGAGAAGAGAGCAATTTCGGAGCTGCACTTATGAGGAAAAGTGCTTTGGATGAGCACATTTAAAGAAAAGAGGGTAAAAGGACTAAACTACCCCGAATCTGGGCTAGTTGGCCAAACGGCCACCTTTTCTGGCAGGCCGGCCACCCCTCTCCCTCAAACATGGCCGACAGCCTCCCCCTTGAACCATACCTGGCCGGCAGCCTTCCCAACATGGTCTCCAAGCTCTCTGCAAATTTTGGTGATGATTGGAGCCCTCGGGACCTAAAAAAGTACAAGAGAAGTGCACTTTCTGTCGCGAAATCGCTCCGCCGGGACTTCAACTCCAACCTTCGATGCGTTTCTCATCGTTACTCATCAAAAGTGAGATGTATCCTTTTTGAACATGTTGTGACCCCTTCGAGGTGAATTGGAGGCCGCGATCGAGTCGCCCTCGCCGAAACGCGCATTTCTTTGCTCGTTGTTTTGGGACAAATGTGCACTCAAGTTTACACTTGTTCTACATTATTGTGCACATAACCTGCATTCTCATGCACACCACTTGCACTATTATACACATCTCCTTGATATTGTCATGCCTCCATGTTTAAACTTGCGTTGTCAAGCACGTTGCTTCTCGTATTGCGATGCACTCACCCACCAACACCGCATTTGTCTACGCTCGATATCACACTGAACATATGTTGGTAACTATGTTGTGCTTGTTAAGTTTCTTCCTTTTTCAGGCACGATATTGTATCTACGACTCATTTGAGGCTGGTGCGACCAGACGAACCGCGCAGGTATCGTATCTTCTCCGTGTGAGACGTGGCGAGAGTTGAACAATTCTCCGCATTCTTAACTGCATGAAATGTAGTTGTTGCTTTGCATCCTTGCTTAAAACTGTTGCATCTATTTGTGAATACTTGCTTCATTCCAGCTTGCTGCATTTGCATGATTATTGAGTTACATCCGGCTTTGTGCATATCGCTTTACATTTTGCCCCTTGCCTGCGGGCACATCTTGGTTTATCTTGCCTGTTTGTCTAAGTCTTCGGCCTTGTCAAAAATGGGTCGTCTCTAGGCTTTGACATTCACTCCCGTCACTTATGACTTCCGAGTTCTGTCAAAGAGGGGCAACTGTAGACACCCCATTTTTGACCGACCTTAAGACTCAGACGTCACCGATTGAGCGCTTGGTGATATTGCATATCGTGCTCGTTCAGAGGTTTTAGAGTCTCAGCTGCGAGCCTTGCCTCCGAACTTCTGAGCTTTTTTGTGCTTTGCCTCGGTTTGCGAACCAGGCTCTGTTTTCTTTGTTTTCTCTTCCCGAAGGGAGGGAGAGGTCTTGTAGACCATCTCTCAATGGCCGTAGGCTACGTTTCGTGGTCGTAGGCCATTTTTCCCATTTGGAGCCCGGTTTCTGATTTTTCGGAGTCGTTGGCCGTGTGCCTCGTTTCGGGACCGCTTAACCACCTCCGTTTGCTCCGGTTTTTGGCATGCATCTCATTTTCTCCCTTTTGAGGGACACTGTGGCTCGAGAGACCAACTTCGTGGTCAAACGCCACCTCCGGTGCTTAACAGCTTGTTTTCGGGGCCCCGGGCTGCGCGTTTTGGCCCCCGAACCTTCGTTTTACATCGGTTTCAGTTCATTTTTGGCAGGGACCTCATTTTCATTGGTATAAAGGTTGTAGAAGGGTGGGAGGCCAGCAATTGTTCTGAGGACCAGCTTTATTCCTTCATCGCTCTCCGTCACCCGTTTTTCTCGCTAGAAAGCTGGTGTTGACCATTCCCGGGCCACTTTCTTTGGCCCTCAACCACATATTTGTGTTGTACACACCTGGGAGGCCACCAATATGACATGGCCGGCCAGCAATTGTTCCTGACCCTTTTGAACCCCTCTAAAAAGTTGGTTTTTCTCTCTCCTGGTTCATATTTTCAGGGTTTTCTCCACATATCTGTGTTGTGCACACATGGGAGGCCACCTTTTGGGGGTGGCCGGGCACTAATTCTCATTGACCCTTTTGACCCTGGCCGGCCGGCCAGGGGAAGTGGCCGGCCGGCCACCTGAACCCTCTGAACCTGGCCGGCCATGACCCCCTCACTTGGTTCCTTACAGCTGCACCCTCCTTTTCCCCCCAGATCCTATATCCGATGGGGGGTCTTTTGGGGGAGGAAATTTGAATTTGATTTTCCCCCCCTTTTCCTTCACTCCTCCCTCTATAAAACCAGACCCCCCAGCTCCATTTTAGAGGGTTAACAAAATTTGTTTAGAGCCTTGCTTACATCTCTTCCTCTCCCTCTCCCTCTCTTCCAAGCCTCAAAACCCTAAAAGTCTTGCACCATTTACACTACAAGCCATAGCACAACACCTCCACACTCCATTCCAGTAACTTGAGGCTGTTTTTCAGAGGTTAGGAGCACCATTTCTTGGTCCAAAAGGCTGCTGGTTCATTGCTCTTCAAGGGTAAGCACACTTTTCCCTTAAACTAGTCTTTTCTTGGTTCATTTATAAGCCATACTTGCAAGCATTTTTGGGCTCCGATCCAAACTGTAAATAGTCATATTTTGAGCCCATCTCCATGTTTGATCAAGGGTCTTACTCTATTTGAGGTCTCCTCCTCACCCTTTATGTTTAAACTCTCTTTTAGACCTATTTTTGCATAATATTTTAGGCTTATTTGTGAGTTGTTTTGGACTTGGTCATAAACTGTGAAATGACTTTTTTTGAGCCCCTCTTCAACTTTGTTGAAGGGCTCTCCTCTGTTTGAGGTCAGCTGATACCACTTGCTTCTTTATCCCTCTTTTAGGCCCTTTTCTTGCATAATAGTTTAGCCCTACTTTTGTTCATTTTCGAGATTTGATGTAAAATGTAAAGTGTCATGTTTTGAGCCCCTCTTAAACTTTGTTGAAGGTCTCTTTGCCATTTGGGGCCAGCTGCTGTCCCTTCTCTCTATTCTCTCTTTTAGGGCCATTTTTGCATGGTAGATTAGCCCTATTTTTGTTCATTTTTTAGAGTTGTTATAAATTGGAAAAAGTCTTTTTTTGGCATCATCTTCATGTTTCATTAAGGGAATTTTCTTATTTGAGGTCACATACTTCCTTGTATGCTTGATTCCCTCTTATTTTGAGCCTTACACCCTAGCCCTTGTTGCATGCCTTGTTTGACCTTCTAGCCACTGGAATCCAGTGGATTTCCAGTGGCTTTGATGCTGTTTTGAGCCTCCAAATCAGAGGGGGGTGACCCCCTCTCACCTTGACTTGTTTGGTGGTCATTTTGGCCTTCCAAAGAGACCCTATCTTGCATGCTTTGAAGTCACATTTCAAGGTCAATTTGGTGAGTTTTGGGACTACCATATTTGATTTCCAGAGTTTTTTTGGTCATGCTTTATGTCTATCTTGCATGTGCTTAATACCCCCCTTTGTATGCCCTCCAAAGGAGCCCCTCATTTGTGCATGTGTTGGCTGCCTTTCCATGTGTATTTGGGCATATTTTGGCATGTTTAGTTCACTGATTTTTTCTGGTTTGGTGAGTGGTCACTTGCTTCATGTACTTGCCATGTAATCCATGTTTGATAGTCAAAATTGCATACTATGTTAGGCCGTCTTGCTAGCATCTTTTGGCCATGCTTTGAACTAGAAATGTTCATATTTTGGGACTGCCTTGGCTCTGTGTTCATGCTTCATGATCAAATAATGCATGCTTTGTATAGCTATAGGTCATTGCGTATGCCTAGTCTTGAGTTTCGGGGTTCACCCCATGCATCGGGGGCCATATTGCCATGTTTCGGGGTTGTTTAGCATCATATTTTAGTACTGAAATTTGCATGTTTGTATGCCATATTCCATGCCTTGCCATGCTTTGGTAGAGTGGCATTCGTGCCTTAGGATCAGTCCTCGGTTTGCGTACATGTGTGCACGCATCTCGAGTGTCTCATTTTCATCTAATGGCCGCTGATGTGAGTGTGGCTGAGGTCCACTCATGTTGGTGTAAGTCCATCATGCATTGCGTATGCCATTTCAATTCATAGCATTGTGTATGCTAAGTTGCATGTTAGAGCATCGTGTATGCCATGTTACATCGTGCGTCGTGTATGCCATCTCATAGCATAGTGCATGCTAGGTTGTATATTAGTTGCATTCATGCATGTCATGCATATTGCATTGTGCTTGGGATAGGAGTTAGCCCGAGCACGGGAAACGAGGGACGTTTCGTACTTTGAGTGACGAAACGTGTCTCAATTCCCTGTCACCGACACTCCGGATTATCCATGATGGAGTCTTGGTCTTGTTGTGTTTATGGGTGCATTCATTTCACATTAAGTCGTGCAATTCGACTCCTCGGCCATCATGCATCGGGATGCGTGATTGGTGGCACGAGGATCGAGGCAAGCATACATATGTGAAAATACATTGGCATGCCCCTTTCCTGCTCTCTGTTGCAGCAAATAAAAACCGGCAATCTTTTGGGGCTTCGCGCAACATTCCGGCCTTAACTGTAAATATAGGCTAATTGGGGTATCACAATGGATTTTCGCGCAAAGCAGCTCAAACATGCATCATCCATCATCCGAAATAGAGTCGAGGCAGTCCCTAGCTTGCGTGCTAGTTTACAGCTTTCCTAGTTTAATTTGTTAATTAATTAGGATTTTGTATTTATTCGGACTGTAACTATTCATTTGGGACTATATATTATTTATTCGGACCCTCCGAGTGAGGGCAATGTTGTAATAAGTGTGCGTGAGTGTGATGTATGTCTTCCAACCCCACGTCTTTCTCTCCCTTTTATTTACCAGCTTATGTTGGTTAGATTAGGGCACGTTTCAATTAGCATACAGTATGATAGCATGTTTGCATTCATTCATTTGTTTTGCATGCACCGGGCTCGGCGCATCATACTAACTGCATTTGTATTTCAATTCTAAGCTGAATACATGTTAGCTGTAGCATTTCATATGCCATGTTTAGAATAGCCGAGCCTGCTATAGTTGCATTTTTGCATGTGTTGCATTAGGCATTCCTGTATAGTTAGGATCATGCATGGATTTCTAATTAGCTTTTGTTTTGGCTTGGAGTACTCGGTAAGTTTTTATGTTTTAGCATCCTTGCATGCGTGTGAGTGACTGCCATGATAGCATGCTTACCATGAGGCTATTTGCCTATGTGATATAACTGCCTGAATGCCTGTGGGTGAAGGTTGGGTTATTTGGATTGGGACAAATCATCGACTGTGAGTTTTAAGCCCACTAGATAGTGGCAAAACCATGCTTTCTAAGCCCACCCGAGGGTGGCAAAATCTGCATTTTAAGCCTACTTGCGAGTAGCAAACCATCTTTCAAAAACAAACATGAAATGTTTTGTTCCAATTCAGACGACCCGGTCTATACTTGTATGCTGTGCGCATCACATAGTAAATCTAGGCTAATAACCGGAATAAGAATGCATAAGGTTTTCAAAACTCGATATCATGGTTAGTAGAGGCCGATCTTTGATCGGGCGACCGGGGGTGCTCACGAAGTGACCTTCCCCAATCGTACCCAAGTTCCCGAGCCGAGGCAACTTTAGTGATGACGGACACGTGGCCTTAGGCAACGAGTCAGGGTTTCCTAAATTTCCCAAAATAAAATATTTAGGTGGCGACTCTGTATCTGGCAAAGCAGTCCATGTTTGGCATTCTTTCAAAAATCTGTTTTCTCAAAATGATTTGCCGGATTTGGACTCTTTGGTTCAGATTAAGAACCATGACATTTGAGTCCTGAACTGTAGTGAGCCTAAGATGAACGGAACGGGAGACTCATCCCTTCCGGGGCGTTCGGGGACACAGTTACCGCTGCTGCTGCGGCTGGCGATGTGCCTGCTGGAGGTACCTCTACCATTGCTCCCATTCCTGGATTTCCTGTGATCCCCACTGAGATCATGTACATGCGTCCAGATGGAGTGATCGAACAGATCCCACTTGAGCATATCGAGGAGAGGGACTGCAGGCGTGTGTTTTCTCCTGGCGTCGAGCAGGTACCCATTTCTTTATGCTAGTCCATACTGCACTTTAGCTTGTTTTTTGCCATTTCTATTCATTGCTTGCTATTACTTCTGTTTGCATTTTCTCAGATTCTGTTCCTTTTGCAGATCCCCCGGGCGTATGGTGATGACCTCCTTCGTACGATTAATCGACTGCTCCTCATGGTACGGAGGAGGCAGATTGCCTTAGCCACCCATGGGATCGAAGTACATTCTGTCTGCGGTTTACTATTGTTGTCATACTGTACACTTTGTTAATTCATACTGATATATGTCCTCTTTTTAGCTTGAGCCAGCGCCAGCAATGCTTGCAGGACCTTCCGCAACCAGTAGGCAGAGACAGGGCCGCGGAGAAGCCGATCGAGGGAGAGGTTGAGTGAGGTAGCGCTCACCTTCCGAGGAGTCTTTTGACAGGTCCGCGGCCCCTAAGGATGAGGGAAAGGAGGTTGACTTACAGTTGAGTAGCACTAGTGACGATAGTGATGCACCTCCTCCGCAGCCAAGAAGGAAGAGGGCGAGGATGGGTTATTGATGAGGATGAGGACTTTGTTTTTGTTTGTTTGTTTTTTTTTCTTGTTAGTGTTTTGAATCGTTTTGCTTTGTAATTAAAGACTAGCTTCAGATAGACCCTTTTGTTTTTGAAAACTTTTCTTTTGTTTTTTGCTTTGTTTTGTAAAACAATGATTGGGGCCAAACCTGCTAGTTTATAAAAGTCAAGTTTTTTGTTGAATGATTTCCTTGCACAATGTGATGATGGGTATTCCCATGTGATGAATGGCATAACCCTTGCACAATAACTTCACATAAGACTCGAAACAACAATCGGCTCTTATATTCATTTCGAATTGGATAATAACCCACAATCGGACAAAATGTAAAATACAACTCGACAACAGAAAAAAGAAATGAAAACAACTCAAAAATACTATATACAAAAAAAAAAAAAACACTTCGTACAAACAAAACAAGACTCAAAAGTACAGTCGTGGTCCATCCGAACAAAGGCTAGCTTTTGCTGCAACTGCACTGAACTGGACCAACACTAAGACCCAGCCAGGCTTCACTGATGCACGGCCGACCATCACAGATGCATAGTCGGCCATCAGTGTGATGTCGGTCAGTGCTATCCAACTGTCATGCACAGCTTCTTCTCAAACTCTATAAATAGTGCTCCCATGCTATTTTTCTGGTAGACTCACAAGTCTTTGATATTTTGCTCTCAAGATGGAGATGTTACTTGTCAATAGGCTTCGAGACTGGATAGCCACTTTGGATAGCTCGAAAAAGGTGAATTTCCGCGGTTTCGGCCTAAACGCCCTTTTTCCTTTTAGTTGCACTTCTCTTTGCTTTCCATTCCTCCATGCCGCGGTTCGATGTTGAAATCCGATCACACATGTATTTCAATTTGGGTCTTAAGAAATATGTCCAACACTCGAAGAATTTCAAGCACTGATGGAATCCCGGAGTGATGAAGAAATCATGCCTCAACCCCACCTTAGGCGCCCAGGCTTTGGGACGGATGTGTGGATTATCATTGCACGAGGCTCGGTCTTTGGCTCATGATGGGGAACTGGACATCCCTGGTTTAGTTCATCGATTTTCTGCTATTAGAGATAGGAGCGACCTTCTCTAGCGCAGCCACTGACAACATGCTATTTGTTTATGCCTACTTGCGTAACTCCTAATTGCCCCTAGTTTCGGCGGAGCTAGTATCTAGTTGATCGAAGTGTTCGAAGGCTTGAAAGAGGGCAAGAGCTGCATAGGTTTAGCACTGGCCGAAACTTTGATGGGTTTGGATGCTTTCCATCGGGGAGAGACTACCTGCTTTGTAGGGAACCCACTACTTCTCCAGGTATTATTTTCCACCCTTCTAATTTATAATTCTTACATCACTCATCACTCATTCTTTGTTTTTCTCTCAAAACCTTTTCCTTACTTTTCCCTCAACACACAGCTCTCCATTCTTTAATCTCTCTAATTTTTCATCCCTTCCTAGGTATCATTGATGGATAAACTGCAGGTAGTGGGCCCTTACCTAGAATACTTGGCTAGGGCTTACTTATTTCATCAACGGCTACTAAATTTCCCTTCAGAGGGTTTATGGTGTGATTGGATGTGCAGTCGATCCATAGCTGATATATCTTTAATTTAGCCGAGATGAGCTACAACATGTCCCAACAGTCGGGTGTAAAGTTAATTGGCCTTACTCATTGCGTGTTCTATTTTCCTCTCCGGTTCTGACGCCAATTCGGGCATTATCAGATATGTCCAGATGAGGGAGTGGAATATACAGCTTCATTTCCAGTTCACGCCTCGCATTTGCCCCGGTATCTCATGGCTTGGAGGACGAGAGAGATTCTAGCCCCTGCTATTTGTTTCAGTTACACCCTACCTGAGGAGTGTTTGGCTTGGCTTGAAGAGGAGGCAGAGATTGGACCATCTTTGGCATACAGCCACCTGACTCAATTGTGTCCCTAGTTTTACTGCTTTGATCTTTTCTTTTGAAGTTTAAGATGTAAAAAGGAACTTTGATTTGAATCAAAGAGTTTGGAGAATGTACTTGTGTTGAAATCAATAAAATTAAAGTTGCGAGTGTTGAAAATTTTCCTTTCGGTCCCAAAAAATGGTCCAAGTTGTAAAAGGCTAAAATTTTGAACAAAATGAACTTTTATTAAAACTTTCCAAAACAACTTTCGGAAGTGATCACCACCTGACATGCATAGAATCGATCCTCAAGATGTACAATCCCGAATCAAAAGAAATCATAGCTGCCCCTAGCTGCGTATCATTACTGTTGTTCTGTACTTAACTTTTCTACCCGAAATACGAAGCACAACCGAACTAATAAATGATGAACAAGGATGACTTGATTAGGAAAATGGATAGGACAGTTGAACTGGAGATAGTTATGGCCAAACTTCAAGATGAAGTTGCCTACATATCCCAAAAATGGGAATCAGGCATTACATAGTTCGGTTCAGGTTCACTCGAGTATTAACTCTCTCCTTTTACGCTCTAACTTTTGCCAAAGCAGCCTTTTAGTGTTTTCAACCTTGCGAGCTCAATTTTTCTTTATTTCTAATTTTTCATGTTCTACATTTTGCCTAGGTCGCCCTTTCGGGTTTTCAGCCTAGCGAGCCTCCCAGGGGTAATATTTCTTCAACTTGTCCATGTTGATCAGTTGCGAGAACTCCAGACCATCCAAGTCCATAAGAATAACTGCCTCTCCTGACCAGATTGACTTGATGATGTAAGGACCAATCCAGTTAGGTTTGAACTTGCCCCTAAGGTCATGAATGGGAGCTCGGTTGTCTTTCAGTACCATGTCCCCTTTCTTGAGATTCTAGGACTTAACCTTCTTGTTAAAGGCCCTAGTAATTCGACGTTGGTAGCCCTTGACACGATACAATGCTCTTAGTCTTCTCTCATCAGACATCATCAATTCCTCAAACCTACTTTGCTGCGAATCTGCCTCTGCTATCTGACACTCAGTCATAATTCGTAGTGAGGGCACTTCAATTTCGATCAGCAAAATAGTCTCCATCTCGTAGATAAGAGAATAGGAGGTCGCCCCTGCAGATGTTCAGATTGAGGTTCTGTAGCCCCAGGGCGCAAATGGCAATTTATCTGGCCAGTCTCTATAGGTTTCCACTATCTCTTGCAGAATTCTCTTGATATTCTTGTTAGCAACTTCAACAGCCCCATTAGTCCGCGGCCTGTAGGTTGATGACTTATGGAAAGTCACGTTATAATTTTCTGAGCAAATCTATCACCTCTTTCTTGAAGTGTGACCCATTATTAGAGAATCTCATTTGAAACTCCATACTAGCAGATGATGTTGTTCTTGATGAACTTAGCCACATGCGCTGCTTTCAATACAGAGTAAGATTGGGCCTCTACCCATTTTGTGAAGCAGTCGATTGCTACCATAATGAACTTATGCCCGTTTGACCCTTTTGGCGTAACTGCACTGATAACATCTATCTCCCAAACAGAAAATGGCCATGGTGAAGTCATGTTGTAGAGCTTCGATGGTGGAATCTTCATGCGATTGGCATGGATCTAGCATTTGTGATAGCCCCGAACAAAACCAATACAATCATCTTATGTGGTTGACCAGTAGTAGCCTTGTCTAAGGATTTTTCGGGCGAGCATTACACCGTTCATGTGGTCTCCGCACCCTCTTCTGTGGATGGCCTCCATAAGATGCTTTGATTCCTCTTCCTCGATGCATAGCTTATGCATTCCTAGATGACCTCTTTTGTACAACTTACCTCCGTAGATGATAAATTGAATAGCCAGATGCTGTATTCCCCTTTTGTCCTTAGCATTTGCTCCTGGCGGATATGCCTCATTTTCTAGGAAATTCCAGATATCATAATACCAGGGGTTCTTATCTAAAGCCTCATCTATTGCGGCAATGGTTTCATAGGCCGGCGTGTACCTCTATTCAATAATGATTGGACGCATCCTAACTCCCAATGGAATGTCTACCATGGAAGATAGAGTTGCTAGTGCATCAGCGAATCGGTTGTTCTCTCTTAGCAAGTGGGTAAACGTTAACTTTCAAACCTCAGAATCAGCATATCCAAGATTTGATGATAAACCTTCATGTTCTCCTCTTTAACCCACCAATCTCCGTTGGCTTGAGACACAACCAAGTTCGAATCCTCGATAAACCTTCATGTCCATAAACGAGAGCAATGCATGGCCCACGGTGAAGTCTACCAACTCATCAATATGCAGTAGTGAAAAATCATCCTTCGGACTAGCCTTATTCAGATCCCTAAAGTCGACACAGGCTTTGATTCTACCATCCTTCTTTGGGACTAGAAAAATATTAGCCAACCATGTCAGATATTCAGATACAAGCAAGAACCCTACCTCAATCTGTTTGGTAACTTCTTCCTTAATCTTCAAAGCCCAATCTGGGCGAACTCTACGCAGTTTTTGCTTAACTGGCTGGGCCTCGGGGTCAAGAGGGATCCGGTGCTGTACAATCTCAGGATCGATTCTAGGCATGTCTTTGTAGGACCACGTGAAAACATCTTTGAAATTTTTTAATAAAGCGATTAAATGCTCGCGTTCCACCAAAGATAGTGTGGACCCGATCTGGACCAAGTGAGGATCTTTCTCAGTACCCACGTTAATTGATACAATTTCATCTGTACAGGGCTTAACACGTCTTTCCTCCTCACGATCAACCAAATTTTTCAAAACCCGAGGAATTTATTCCTCTTCGTTTATGTCAAAATTTTGAAAATTAAGATCAACACAACACCAAAGGCACAGAGAAGTAGGCAACATTCACAGCATTCCCATTTAAAAAGTCTAGATCTTCGGTTACAGTGGACTCAAAGGAAAAGCTAAAAGACGACCTGGACAGGACTTTGGCATCCGGGTTACCACTCTCAAAAGTACCAAACTCAGAGGAACTCAAATATGATCCTAACTCCACAGACTTAGTGGAATCAGATCCGGACTCACTATCCGATTCAGAACTGTTGATGATGCCTTGCGCAAACTTCCAAACCAAACGTAGAGCCTCAGATGCATCCACAATCAAATTAGAGAAATCTGTGGCTAGGGTAACCCCGATCATTGAGATAATAAAACTATCTCCCAAGTTGGTGGTCTCAGCTCCTGCAGTGGAACTCATCAGTAAGTCAGCCAGTGCTTTTCCTAATAGTTCCTCTTCTTCAATGCCCAGGTTTGCAGTCCTTTCTTGGTCCGTATCAGTGCTTAGGTCTGCCTGTTCGTTCTCCTCTTTTCGTAACTGGTGTCTGAAAAACATCTCGAACCCTGGATACCTTGTCTTTGTCTTCCAGTCATACCAAGGCTTTGGGAATCCACATAGTAGGAAATCTTCCCTTTGGCGGACAAAGCGTCTATTCAAGGTTCCTCGTATAGGTTTGTGGAGTAACTCATACTGCTTCCCAGTCCTCTTTGCCTTCAACCTCTCTTTCAACTCTTGTCCTTTCCTCTGCTAATCTGCGACGGTAGGTTTGTACCCTAGCCCAAAAGCATGGGGGTTATGACTCAGCTTCTTAGCAACAGTACCTCCCTGCCTGCCGCTTCGACCTAGTCCTGACCAGGACATATGCCCCTGTCCAGGACATATGCCCCTGTTTGTTCATTATGTATATGGATTGCACACTCACGTAATCTCCATCGCCCTCTGCCATGATGGTTTGAACCAACCGAGCTTCTGCCAGAGAGAAGCCGGAAAGGAACACGTCCTCTTCTCCATGTATGATCTCTAGTAGTGGTGTTGTAGTTCCTTGGGGAGGATGGATTGTAGAGTTACCGTACACAGTGGCAATCCCACCTTTGAAGGGGTACTTTACTAACTGATGAACCGTTGATGACACCGCCATTATCTGATGTAGCCAGGGCCTTCCCAGTAACAGGTTAAATGTGGCCAGAACATCCATGACATGGAATTCTACTCATGTTCAGATGGGCCGATTAGGATATTGCTTTTGAACGTTCCCATGACATCTCGGCTTGTATTATCATAAGCTTGGATAGCTTGGGTCGTGGGTGTAAAGTCAATCGACCTTAAACCGATGGCATAGGTAGTTATAACTGGGCACACATTGATCACCGACCTGGTATCTACTAACACCATCGGGATCCACTTTTTTCGACTTTCCAAGGCTACATACAAAGGCCTATTGTGGTTGGTGCCCTCGTGAGGCAATTCTTTATCCATGAAGGATATTACTGGCAGAACATCCCCAGAGGTGACCAACGACACCAATTGGCCAGCAGTGGTGTCGATGGGCAGTTTGGTTCGATTCATTGCTTCAAGCAGGGCTTGCCTATGCTCCCGAGACGCCATTATCAGTCCCCAAATGGATATGTTAGTCTGAATTTTCTTAAGCTATTTTAAGACCATGTTCTCCTCCACATCTCTCTTTTTTGCTTTCTCGACCTCCTTTCTAGAGGTCTCTGGCTAGTCTAACGCTGCAGGTTTGAAGTACCAACCACTCCGGGTCATATGATTGATCTCATTAGTATACCAAATGTCATCTGGGGTATCAGCTTTCCAACCTTCGTCAGTGTATGCATGACTCAGGTTGCTGTCTTTCCACCACTCTCCTGCAGTCATGGCTGGGCTTGCATTAGGTTCTATCTGGAGCATATTAACATCAGGTGCTTCATCATCATACCATTCTTCTTCCACCACAGCTCGGGTTTCAACATCCTGGTACTTTCTGAGTTTCCTTAACATCCTCTTTCAGTCCTTGGGATCCCATTATGTTTTCTTAGTGTTTTGAACGTTGCTGGTTGTGGACACAGCTTCTTCTTTTCCTTTTTTTTTTGCCTTGTTCCAGAGCTATCTTCGCTTGGATTTCTTCTATCATTTCCTTTTGAAACTGTTCTAGTGCTTGTTCCTTCTTAGTAAGAGGTGCAGCCTCAACCTTACCCTTAACAGAAATTTCTTCTTCTCTTCTGTCTATTCCTCCACATCAGACTCTTCCTCACTTAACCACCCATTGCTAGTTTCTGGCTGGCTCGGGTCCCATCATCCCATCTGTACATAGCTTGTATCTTCTTCTTCAAAGAAGTAAAGATCCTCCAGATCCTCTTCTAATTCTGCCAGATCCTCCTCTAGGTTTGCTAAGTCACGCAGGCCTTGCTTGGTCATCCATTCTGATTCTACGCCATTTGGTCTTCCCCTATAGCATTGATAGTGAAAAAGTCTAGCAATATGATCACTGGCTTTGGCTGATCGATGGCCACAATATAAGTTGGGATCATACTCCTCCACAAGGGAGACCCCCTTCTCTATGACACGGGTATCAGGCAACCCTATCTTTAGTGCATTCTTCTCTTTCTCTATTTCTATTGCTACGAGCCTAGTTGGGGTTTGTATTTCTACTGCCATGGGACTGGGTAGGGTTTGTGGTGTTAAATCCATCATGCACATGTCTATGCCTTCTAGAATGACCACCTCCGATTTTGGTAGGTGGGATGAGGTAATGTATATGCTGGGGTTGAAGGTGGGCGATAGCGTATGGATGTGGTTAATGTTTCTGGGGGGGGCGGGGACTTGGTTATGTGCAAGAAGTGGGTTGGTTGTTACGTTTGGTTTTGCGGGTAGGGCGATGACTTTGTTGTTGATGAGATCCTGAATCTCATGACGTAGGTGTAGACACCCCATTTTTGACTGACCTTAAGACTCAGACGTCATCGATTGAGCGCTCGGTGATTGCACATGTTGTGCTCGTTTCGAGGTTTCGAAGGTTCGGCTGAGAGCCTTACCCCCGGACCTCAGGACCCTTTTGTGCTTTGCCTCAGTTTGCGAATCAGGTCTTGTTTTCTCTTCCCGAAGGGAGGGAGAGGTCTCGTAGACCATCTCTCAGTGGCCGTAGGCTACTTTTCGTGGTCGTAGGCCACTTTTCCCGTTTGGAGACCAGCTTCTGGTTTTCGGAGCCATCGGCCGTGCGTCTCGGTTCGAGACCGCTTAACTTTCTCCGTTTGGCACGGTTTTTGGCACACACCTTGCTTCCTCCCTCTAGAGGGACACTGTGGCCCGGGAGACCACCTTTGTGGTTGCACGCCACTTTCGATGCTTAACAGCCTGTTTTCGGGTCACCCGGCTGCGCGTTTTGACCCCCGAACCCTCGTTTTGCATCCGTCTTGGTTCATTTTTGGCATGGACCTTGTTTTCATTGTTTGGAAGGTGGTACAAGGGTGGGAGACCACCTTTTCTCCTTGGAGACCACTTTTCCCCCGCCGGCCAGTTTTCTTGTCACGTAACTGGTCTCCCTCATTTTTGGGCCACAATTGTTGGTCTCCCACCACACCACTAGCTTACATTCAGTTGGGAGACCACCAAATAGGCTGGCCGACCACCTTTCTTTGAGTTAACCCTTTTGAACTGGTCAGCCGACAACCTAAAGTGGCTGGCCGACCACCTGAACTGGTCGGCCTGCCTCCCCCAGTCTTGTCTCTGTGAGTTGTTGCCAGCTGTGCCAGCTGGAAGGCACAGACTGCATCCTCCATACACGTGTATGGAGGATCTTTGGCCTTGGTTTTTAGCTTCTTTGAGAAGCTAAGACCTTGTATCTCTATAAAGGAGGGCCTCCCCCTTCTTTGTGAGGGTTCAGAATTTTGTTAAAGGCATACAATACACCTCTCCCTATATCTCTACATTTTAGCTCCAAAAGTGTGTTGTTCTTGCACCTTTGCACACCACCTCATAGCCTAACCCTTCCACCATTGCTTGGAGCTTCTTGGAGGCCATTTTCAAAGGTTAAGGAGTTAGGTTTTGGGTCCAGAAGTTGCTGTCTTGTTGAGGTTCAAGGGTAACACACTTTTTCCCTCTTTTAAGTATTGTTTTGCTACATCTCTTAGCCTTATTTTCATGCATATTTGGGCTTTGTTGTCAACTGAAAAAAGTCTTGTTTTGAGGTCCTTTTCATGTTTTTTTAAGGTCATTTTCCTGTTGGGGGTCATCTACCCTCTTGCATGCTTCATTTAGTCTTGTTTTGAGCCATGCCTTAAGGCCTTTGTGTTGACCTTTGTTTGGCCTTTGAGCCACTGGTTGGCATGCTATTTTGAGGGCCAAAATCAGAGAGGGGAGACCCTCTCTCTTTTGGCCTTGTTTGTTGGCATTTTTGGCCTTTCAAAGGAGCCTATATTTGCACACCCCCAAGCCTTGTTTCAGGCCCTTTTTAGTGACTTTTAGGGCCTGCATAGGCTCTATCTAAAGTTGGTTTTGTCACCTTGGGTGTGTCTCTTGCATGTGTAGAATAACCCCTCTTATAGCCTATCAAAGGAGCATAACATTCTTGCATGCATTGATCATGTTTCAGTGGGTTTTTGGGCTTTATTTGGCATGTCATGTCTCTGAATTTTGCTAGTTTAGTGGCCTCTTGAATGCTTCATATGCTTCTAGTGTAAACTATGTTCACTAGCTCACATTGCATGTTGTTTTGGCCCTTGATTCTAGCATATTTTGGCCATGTTCTAAACTGACTTTATTCATGATTTGGGCTGCCTTAGCTCTGTTTTGAGGTCCCATGGTCGAATGATGCTTTGCATGCATGCTTGTAGTGTAATACCCTTGCCTAGCTTCGAGTTTTGAAGCCTCTTGCATGCTTAATTTGAGTGGTTTTCATGTTTTGGCATCTTTGAACATGTTATTTCAGAGCTTATACTTGTGACATATTCCCATGTTTTCCACTCTTTAAATGCGTTTGAGAGTTGTGTTTGTATGCCTCATTTTTTGGCTATTGCACGAGCTTCATTTTTTGTGCATTGCAAGCCATCATTTTAGTCCATTTTGCCACTATTTTGGGTCTGCATAGGGACTGTTTGGGGTTGGTTTGGTCATTTGAGCATCGCTTTGCATACCTCTAGTGTAATGCACTTCACTAGTTTCGGTATTTGAGCCATTTAACATGCATAACATGAGTTGTTTGCATGATTCGGGACCATTTTATATGTCATTTCAGAACTGGAACATGCATTGTTGTATGCTATATTTCATCCTTTCAATGCTCTTGGAGAGTTGCATTTTATGCCTTAGACTCGGGGCCATCGCATTGCGCATGTTTGCATGAGTTTCGGAACCTCGTTTTCATCATGTATGGCCACTGATTTGGGTGTGGCTGAGGCCCATCCATCTTGGTTTAAGTCCATTTTTGCATTGAGTGTGCCATTATATTCCATAGCATTGATTATGCCACATTGTCGCATGATTGATCATTGCATTGTGCATGCCTTACTCATCTCATTGTGTATGTTAGTTTCTAGGTGCTTTGTGTATGCTAAGTACCATGTGCATTGAGTATGCCATTGTTAGTTCATAGCATTGTGTATGCTAGTTGCATGTTTGCATGTCATCCTTTGTATGTTTGCATGACTTAAGTTGCATTGCATTAAGATTGCATGCTAGAGTTGCATTTGTAAATGCCATGCCATTCTACTTGTTGCATTGTGTTTGGAGTAGGGGTTAGTCCAAACACGGGAAACGAGGGACGTTTCGTACTCAAAGTGACGAAACATGCCTCGATTCCCGGTCGCCGACACTCTTGACTACCCATGACGGAGTTGTTAGCTTTAGGTGCTTATATGTGCATACATTTCACATTGAGTCGTGCAATTCGACTCCTTGGCCATCATGCATCGGGATGCTTGATTGGTGGCCCGAGGGTCGAGGACTACACTCCCTAGAGCTTATGCAATGATGGGGAGAGTGGTCGTATACACATATGTTGAAAATACTTTGCCGTGCCCTTCCCTTTCCTTTTGTTGCAGAAAACAGAAACCAGGAGAAGGAACTGGTCGGCCGACCAGATTTTCTGGCAGGCCGACCACTTTTTTTGGCTTCCACCACAAAAGGTGGTCGGTAGGTGGTCTCCCATGCCTATAGCTGGTCAGCAGCCTTCCAACAGTCTCCCAGGGTGGAGTTCCATCTCTCTGGAGCTTTGTGCAAGTTTCTGAGATCAATTGCAAACAAAGGTGAGTTGGGGCATCGCGATGGATTTCCCGACAAGGCGACTCGGGCATGCATGCATCCTTTATCATTCAAGGTAGAGCTGAGGCAACCCATTCCACATAGTTTGTATGCTAGTTTAATTCCTTACTTAGTTAATTTGTTAATTAGCTAGTGTTGTGTAATAATTAGCTGTAATTTATTATTCATTTTGGTTGTGTAATAGCTAGTTTAATTAGATTAGCTTAAGCTAGTTAGTTGATTCTGTATTATTTATTCAGACCCTCCGAGAGAGGGCAATGTTGTAATAAGTGTGCGTGTGTGTGTAACATGCCCGCAAGGGGACCTCAACGGGGTTACAGTTCGGACTCCCCTGTTTTATTTTGTTGCGGTTCTTAATCTGAACCAAAGAGTCCAACTCTGGCAAATCGTTTTGAAGAAAAACAGATTTTTGAAAAGTAGTGCCAAACATGGACTGTTTTGCCAGATACAGAGTCGCCATCTAAATATTTTAAAATGGGAAATTTAGGAAACCCTGACTCGGTGCCGAAGGCCACGTGTCCGTCATCACCAAAGTTGTCTTGGCTCAGGAGCTTGGGTACGATCGGGGAAGGTCAGCTATGAGCACCCCCTTTTGCCCGGTTCGAAGACCGGCCTCTACTAACCTTGATATCCAATTTTGAAAACGTTACATGTTCTTGTTCCGGTTATTAGCCTAGAATTACTATGTTATGCGCACAGCAAACAAGTATAGACTAGATTGCCTAATTTGGGAATAAACATTGCATATCCGTTCGTTTTGAAAGCGTTTCGAAATTTGCTACTCTCAAGTAGGCTAAAACACGGATTTCAACGAGTTTTTCCAACTCAAGCAGTCCAACCTCCACCCACAGGCATTTAAACAGTTTATCTCATATAAGCATTTAGCCACATGGTAAGCCTACTGTCATGTTAACATTCACACGCATGCGATATGCTAAAGCATAAATACTTACATCGTACTCCGTGCCAAAACAAAAACTAGTTAGCAAACATGCGTGTCCTAGTTCATGTTAGAGTGACTAATGCATCGCATGCAGAATGCAATTAGGATAGGCTCGGCTAACCCTAAAATGGCATGTGAAATGCAATCATTCGATGCACGTATTCAAGTTAGATTTGAAGATACAATGCGGTTTGTATGATGTACCGAGCCCGGTGCATGTCAACAAATGCATGGATGCACGCATGCATTGCATAAGGTATGCTAAAATAAACGTGCCCTAATCTACCATCATAAGCAGGTAAATAAAAGGGAGGAAAGAAGTGGGGGTTGGAAGACATGCACACCACTCACGCACGCTTATTACAAAATTGCCCTCGCCCGAAGGGACCAAAAGAATATACAAATTAACTAACTACGCAAGCTAATTAAATATTACAAATTAATTAAATTAACAAATTAATTAATCTAAGAAAAACAGTAAACCGCCTCGGGAAGAGGGCCAGATGCAGCGCATGTTCGGGACTCGCTCGGAATTGCACTGCCATGCCTAGCCTGCCTCTGTTTTCCCTGCTTTGCTCTTCTGAAAATTGCCAAAGTCTCAGAAATACCTCTCAGGACACTGGGGGATCCCACCGGCCAAGTAGAATGACCACCGGCACTAGGATGTGGCCATCGGCACAAAATAGATCCACCGGCCATCGATTGACTGCCGGTCGGCACTGAATACTGCCGGCCGGCAATAAGTTCCTGCAGAACCTGTAACTCACAGCAGCAGAGGGCAGAATCTTGCATGGCAATACAATTCAAGCCATTTATGCACCAACCATGCCCCTTATCACGTTTGAGACTCAAAGGGACATGGTCCTTGGTTCTCGGACCATCAATCGTGCATTTTCATGCATGATGGTCCAAAGAACCAATGTATGCACTTTCATGTCAAATGAAATGCAAGTCAAACAATCAAAGAGCCCAATCCCCATCACCAAATCAAGGGACAAGGCATGCATGCAAGATGCATTACAACCTAATCATGTTAGCTAGAGATGCAACATGAGCATGTGAACAAACAATGCACACTAGGCATGCAACCTATGCAAGCAAACTTGCGAGTCATGAGGCAAGGCAAACCAATGAAAAGATGGACTTAAACATAATCTAGGCAACTCTAATTAGGCCTAAAATCAGTGGCCGAAGTGCCCAAAAATGAAGGCTAAGTACACACACATGCATGCACATGTTAAGGCACAAACCTAGGCATTAAGCAAGCAACTCTCACACACACTTGAAAGAGGCTAAACATGGACAATTGGCATGGAATGAAAAGCTTTAAAATCATGTCAAAATGTGATGCCTAACCAACCCAAATGAGACAAGCATAAGCATGCAAGCATGGTCCAAGTACTTGAGGTAAGTCATGAGGCATTGAACTACACTTGACAAGACCTAACATGGCAAGACTTAAGCAACTAAAATCAGAGTTTTAGCACACAAAACCAAGCCCAAAGGACTACTTAGATGGCATCTAAGTGGCTCAAATTCAAAGGCATACACAATGGTCAAGACATAGGGCATCCAACACATGCTCTCAAAGCAACAAAGAGGCAACTAAGGCAAGCATATGAGCATGCCAAAGGGACTGAAATTACATGTTGGATGGTTCCAAACCACCAAAATGATGCAAGCAACACAAGCTACATATTCACATACTTGAGGCGTATAAGCCCGGCAAGCCACAAATGCAAAGGAGCTATACTAAGCATGCCAAAATCGATCCAAACAACTATGGACAGACCTAGAGCATGGCAAAATAAGCATAAGAACTTCACAAATCTAAGCCTAAAACATGCTAAAACAAAGGCACACAACCTAAGGCATGTTAAGGGATCAAGAAGGCATTACATGGCAACTATACTAAACATGCATGGAGTGCCAAAACCAACTTAATACAAAGTTATAACATGGCGATATAAGCATAAAATACAGCCATGGCATGCTCAACACACACTTGAACAAAAACTTCCTTAAGAGACCAAAAATGGTCCCTTTCAAGGACAACAAGGAGAGGGGGTGGCCCTCCCCTTTTGGAGACTTCAAGGCACCATCTCCACCACTGAAATCCCTCAAGATTTCAATGGTGAAGAGGCCCAAACACCAAAGTCTCGAAACTTGTACAAAATGACACAAAACAAGGGTCTTACAAGGCCTAAGAGGGGTCAAACTTCCCCAAAGCACAAAACACCCTTAATAAACTATCAAGAGGGCCTAAAAACAGAACTTCTTTATGTTAAACACGAAACACAAAAACAGCTCTAAGATAGATAGAAATAGGATGCAAAAATGGGGAATAAAAGGGAAGTTTCTTACCCTTGAAGACTACCTTCACAAATGATGTTCCAACAGCCCTTCTTGGCTTGAATCCACCTCCAAAACACTCAAACAAGCCTCCAAGGGTCTCAAGTCCAAGAGATAGTGTGTTAGTGTGTGTGTGTGAGCAAAAATGGCACAAAACACACACTTATGGAGATAGAAAATATATCTAACTCTAACCCTAGAACTCAAGCTTTACAAAGCTGTCTAAAATGTCTAACCAGTGTCTAACTTTCATGCCAAGAGAAGACTCTCTCCTATATAGGCAATTCCCTCTTGTAAAGCTTACAAAACAAGCCATTCAAGAGGGAAATCCCTCCATACACGTGTATGGAGGGGAATGGAGTGGGTGCCAGCTATCACAGCTGGCACAAAATATCTACAAAAAGTAGATGAACAGTGGTCGGCCACTCAAAATTGTCATTTTGACAAAATTTAGTGCCGACCGGCAACAAAGAGTGCCGACCGGCAATATATATTGCCGGTGGCAACAAAAACCAGCCGGTGGCCTCTAGCCACTGCCGGTGGTGTGTGGGGATGCCTCACAAGGCATTCCCTGCCCCTCCAAGGCAAAACACAAGTGTTTGGTGCAAAACCAGACACAAAACGGTCGAGTTTGGAGATCCTGAGACAAGGCGCGTAGTCGAGAACTCCGGGAACTCCAAACGAGCACAAACATGGATAATCATCGAGTGTTCAAACGGTGACGTCCAAGTCTTGAGGATGGTCAAAAATGGGGTGTCTACAGTGTGTGATGCATGTCTTCCAACCCCACGTCTTTCTCCCTTTTATTTACCAGCTTATGATGGTTAGTTTTAGGACATGTTTCAATTAGCATCCTTATGCTTTGCATGTTTGCATCCATTCATCTGTCTTGCATGCACCGGGCTCGGCGCATCATACTAACTGCATTGTATTTCAATTCTGAGTTGAATACATGTTATCTATAGCATCTCATATGCCATCTTAGAATAGCCGAGCCTATCTTAGTCGCATTTTGCATGTGTTGCATTAGGCATTCTTAACATAGCTAGGATCATGCATTGATTTCTAACATAGCTTTTGTTTTGGCTCGGAGTACTTGGTAAGTGTTTACGCTTTAGCATCCTTGCATGTGTGTGAGTGACTGCCATGATAGCATGCTTGCCATGAGGCTATTTTCTTATGTGATATACCTGCCTGAATGCCTGTGGGTGAAGGTTGGATTACCTAAATTGGGACAATTCATTGAAATATGCATTTTAGCCTACTTGCGAGTAGCAAATTTCAAACAATTTTTCAAATGAGCGGATATGCAATGCTTTGTTCCAAATTAGGCGATCTAGTCTATACTTGTTTTGCTGTGCGCATCACATAGTAATTCTAGGTTAAATAACCGCAATAAGAGCGCATATGTTTTCAAAAACTCGATATCATGTTTAGTAGTGGCCGATCTTTGATCGGGCGAGCGGGGGTGCTCATTGCATGACCTTCCCTAATCGTACCCAAGTTCCCGAGCCGAGGCAACTTTGGTGATGAAGGACACGTGGCCTTAGGCACGAGTCAGGGTTTCCTAAATTTCCCCAAAATAAAATATTTAGGTGGCGACTCTGTATCTGGCAAAGCAGTCCATGTTTGGCACTTCTTTCTAAAAATCAATTTTTCAAAACGATTTGCCGGATTTGGACTCTTTGGTGATTTATCGATCTTGCATTGCACTTTGGGAGATTAGATTCAGAATCGTGACATTTGAGTCCGAGCTGTAGTGAGCCCAATGAATAAAATAGGATTTTTCCCGGGACGTTCGGGGACGTCTACAGTAGGCGGTAGCACATGTCTGTGGGATGGCCATGTTGTTGATGGAAAATATAGTATTAGGTAGGGTCATGTTTGGGTGACAATGGGTCTGGAAGTGGATGAGGATCTAGAGGCTTGAGATGCCCCTTTTGCATCAATAACTTGAGGGCTTGAGTTGGGCTCATAAAGAGGGGGGTGAAGACTCTATGGTTTCAAGGTGGACTGGTATTTTGTGAAGGTTATGAGGTTGTGGTAGTAGCAAAGGGATCAGCCATCTTGGCCATCGAAACCACAGTACTGACATCCGCAAGCCGTGGAATAGTGCTACTGCTAGCATTGGTACTCTGAGAGAACGGCCTTCTTGTAGGTTCACTTGTTCTATGGATGATAACCTTTTTGAATGCACTCTCAATCTGGACCCCCAGCTCATGTAAGAAAGCGAATGTGATTATCATTCTCTGCAACATGTTTGGCTCGAAGTTTTGGACCACTAGTCGAACTTGTTCTCTTTCAGCAAGCCTATTTGTCATTCAGGCTGCTTTGGCTCTCCACCGGGCGACAAAATCGATAAATGATTCTTTGGGGTTCTGGGTAGTAGCCTCCGGCTCACTAATGGTTACTTCTATCTGAGTGTTATATGAGTACTGATTGACAAATGCCTCAGATAGCTCCTCCCAATTTTGTTTTGTAGAGTCCTCCAACTTAGCGTACTAGATGGTCGCCATATCAGACAGGGTCCTTCCAAACAACGAAAGCTTTTGCGCCCGAGACAAACTCACAGGCCTCAATACATCCGAAAACAATTGGACATGCACGATTGGATCCCCACTCCCATCGAATCTATCGATGTGGGGCATCTTAAATTTCTCCGGTAATCTAACCGAAGCTTCAGTGTACCCATCTTTGATATATGGAATAGAGTTAAAGCCCTGGGATTTTTTCAATGCTTTCTCAATCTGGCAATCTTGACCAAGGCTGGATCAATTTCATTGATATCAAAAGGAAAAATCCTTGGAGGATGTTGAACCAAAGGACGATAAGCTGGAGCTGGGGGAAACATGTCCCGAGGATCTAGGACTGGTAGATTTTTTGCTGGCGAGGATAGATTCGGGTTTGGTTGAGTAGTAGGGATCGGGTGCACAGTTAACGATGATGCCCTAGATGTACGCCGCATATCGGCAATGACTTCATGTTGTGCGACCATCCTTTGGTTTACAGTATCCATAGTTCTTTGGACGACAATCATCATGGCAGCGAATTCCTCTGCGTTTGGTGTTGTGTTCTATGCCATTGCTAACCCAGGTGAAATAGATGTTGGTGAATTGATTGACTGAGAATAGGTTAGTGTTTGTGGAGTGCTTTGTACTGAATCTACTAATTGTCTGTTCCTTCTCTGTCGAGTGACTGGAGGAAGTGAGACTAGCACGGGCTGACCACCACTAAGGTCTCTAGCTTTGCACAGCCTACCAAAATGAGTCCACACAACTTGGGGAATATCGGGTCTTTCTGAAGCTATGATGGTAAACTACCTAGCAAAAAGAAAGAAAGAAAAGCAAAATCAAAATCGGATGGCACTTCGGCCACAATTCACAACAGTTAAGACACATAGTTGAACTGTAATTCCCACTAAACTTTGTTTTCAAACCTAACTGATATGAACCATCCTGTACAGTCTCACTGTAAAAGCATGCATCAAGTAAAAAGAACCAAAACACCCCTATGAGGGGGGTAGGGTTACCCTGTCCTAGATTTTTGGCATGATCTAGGCTGCACTATTTCACACAATGAGTTTCACAACATCCTACACATGGGTGGCACCCTGTCCTAATTTGGAATAGTCACTATAGCTTCACTATGTGCAACTAGGTTGAATCGTCAAAAGGGTACCTTGGAAATATTACCTAATATACCTCTCATACCTAACACCGAGAAGTAAAAGGTAGATTAAGCGGTACAGTGGTGATCCAGATCCAAGGGTTGTGTTTCCAACATGGCAAAGCCCACAACTGGTCAGCATTTTGGCAAGCCTTTCGGGCGAGCCTTCGGCAAACCGTCCAGGAATAGCAAATGGAAAACACAGTGACTTACCGTAACCATGCAAATGCTCATGGAAAACACAATGACTTACCGTAACCATACAAATGCTATGCAAAGTGCATATAAATGTAGATAAAAAATTCATATCATGAGTTTTAAGTCAAGTTCTCTACTTCTCCAGCAGAGTCACCAGAAATTGTAGCCCAACTTTCTGCGCTCCTTTTGGAAGGCGAATAGCCCTATAGTTCGACTCTACTTGTGGTTCTGAATCTGATTTCACAAGTGCAATGTGAAATAGTGAAAACCAAAAAGAGTCCAAATCCGACAATTCTTTTGGAAAATCAATGTTTGAATCAAATGCCAAAAATGGACTACTTTGTCAGATTTCAGAGTCGCAACCCAAATATTTTTGAGAAATTTAGGAAACCCGAGACTCATACCAAAGGCCATTAGTCCGTCATCACCAAAGTGTCTCAGCTCGGGAACTTAGGTATGAGAGGGAAAGGTCATGAATTGAGCACCCCACTCGCTGGATCAAAGATCGGCCTCTACTAATTATGATGTGTTTCTTATTTACATTATATGCTCTTGTTCTGATTTATCAACTATATTTTTTACTGTGTGACGCACACACAAATATAGACTAATTTGCAAGAATTGGAACATTTTATCTCATGTTTTGTTTTGAAATTGTTTTGTGAATTTGCCGCTTGAAAAAGTGGGCTTAAAATGGACATTAATCAAACTATTCCAATTCAAGCATCTAGCCTTCATCTACAGGCATTCAAACAATTATATCATTTAAGCAATTAGCCTCATAGGAGTATGCTTTAGCATGATAACATCCACACTCATGCAATATGCTAAGACATAAAATTGCTCACCTAGTACTCCAAGCCAAAACAAAGCAAAATAATTAGAGAAATATGCATGTTTCTAATTAAATGCAATATGACTAATGCAATGCACACATTATGTATTTTTATAGGCTTGGCTATGAGCATGGAATATGATTTCATTCGGGACATGCGAGAGAGCACGTATTCAAGAAATGAATTTGGACATTGATATCGGGTTAGCGTGATGAGTTAAACCTTATATGCATGCAAGACAAATGGATGCAAAACATCAGAATGCTAATGAAACGTGATGCTCTATACTAACCATCATAAGAGAATAAATAAAAGGGAAAAAGACGTGGGGTTGGAAGATATACACATCATTACAACATTTGAACCCTCACGCAGGAGGGTGTGAATCAATGTCCGAAAGTCCAACTTAAACTAATTATTACAAAACCGAACCGAATGAATAGAATAGGCTAAGCTTATTAACTAGCTAATTATGCTATCTATGCTATTACAATAGATAACTAAGATTATTACAACAAGGATAACCGAGATAAATAAACTAACTCTCTAAGCTAAGTGACTATAACAATTATAAAAGAGACAATAATAATTACAACATGTTAATGATGAGATTAATTACAATAAATAATAATAAATTACTTAATCACAATAATTATAATATAGGCAAGGATGCGCAAGAATCGCATGCATGCACATGCACGGTGCTCAAGAATAGCTCTGTCTATCCCAAGCTTGCTCTACTTCACCTCAACCACTTCTATCTGTTTTCTGCAAAAATACACTGTTGACCAAACTTTGGGGGCCGGCCGGCCCTCAATAAAGCCTGGCCGGGCATAGAGAAGGCTGGTCGTGCCTCAGTTTTGTGCAAAACTCAGTTTTGTGTTCTAAAGTGAAAATAGTGTAGACAGAGTTGTTCAAGCTCTGTTTGTCCCTTTCTTCTTTCTCTGTCATGGAAAAGCCTCGAGAGAAGGTTAGGATTGCTTCCAAAGCCAACAATGAGCAAATTGATTACTTGATGATTTCGGATACAATTTTGGACAAAAATCAATGAAATGCAATAGATATGACCACCTCTCCCTCTTATCATGGAATGAACTCAAAGAGGGTGGTAGAGACGCTTCAAGAATCATCAAAATGCCATGAATTAGCACATGATCACTATTTACTCGATAAACTTGGCATAACATTCGGCCAAGTCTAAGCAATTTAAGCCATTTTTTTTTTTTTTTTATGTGCTTTGATCCAATTTTAAACCAGTTTGTTTAGTCATTGCCATTCATTAGTCCATTTGTCCATGGTGATGTTAAAGTTTGCTAAACAAGAAGTAACGTCAAACGAGAGATTCTTCTAAAACATGAGAGAGGGACTATACCGTTGACAATGAATCTCCAAAAAGATTAAGCCATTAAGTAAAAGTCTCTCTTGCATGTTTTGAGCAACCTCAATCGGTTGAAATCATTCTCAAGAATGAAAGAGATAGATGGTTAGATGATTTGTTAGAGTGAGACTCTTAACATGAAAAGTAAGTAAAGGAAAGTTTGGAACAATGTGCAACAAGTTATGTATGCTGATTCATGAGACAACAAAGGAACTAACCAAAGCTTGAACCAATTTAAAAGGCTAGGACAGCTCTAAAACAACCCTTTATAAATGAAAAACAGAGGCTTAAAGCTCACCAAAAAAAAAAAAAAGGTTTAAGGCCCACAAAAGGAGCCTAAAAGAAGCTAATCAACAAAAGAGGAAACAAGGCTAGTAAACAAGAACAAGGAGAGGTGGCTAACCCCTCCATTTTTGAAACCTCAAAAACTTGATTTTAGCCATTTTTTAACTCTAAAAATCAGTGTAGAGAACAAAGGAAAAGAGTGGATGTAACGTCCCCGAACGTCCCGGGAAAATCTCGTTTTGTTCATTGGGCTCACTACAGTTCGGACTCAATGTCACGGTTCTTAATCTGATCTCGCAAAGTGCAATGCGAGATTGATAAATCACCAAAGAGACCAAATCCGGCAAATCATTTTGGAAAACTGATTTTTGTAAAAGAAGTGCCAAACATGGACTGCTTTGCCAGATACAGAGTCGCCACCTAAATATTTTACTTTGGGGCAATTTAGGAAACCCTGACTCGCGCCTAAGGCCACGTGTCCGTCATCACCAAAGTTGCCCCGGCTCGGGAACTTGGGTATGAGAGGGGAAGGTCATGCAATGAGCACCCCCGCTCGCCCGATCAAAGATCGGCCTTTACTAAACATGATATCTTGTTTTTGAAAACACATGCGTTCTTATTCCGGTTTATTAGCCTAGAATTACTACGTGATGCGCACAGCAAAACAAGTATAGACTAGATCGCCTAATTTGGAACAGAGCATTGCATATCCGTTTGTTTGGAAAATGGCTTGAAGTTTGCTACTCGCAAGTAGGCTAAAATGCAGATTTCAATGAATTGTCCCAATTCAAGTAATCTAACCTTCACCCACGGGCATTCAGGCAGTTAATCACGTAAGCAAATAGCCTCATGGCAAGCATGCTATCATGGCAGTCACTCACACACATGCAAGGATGCTAAAGCATAAACATTTACCGAGTACTCCGAGCCAAAACAAAAGCTATGTTAGAAATCAATGCATGATCCTAGCTATGTTAAGAATGTCTAATGCAACACATGCAAAATGCGACTAAGATAGGCTCGGCTATTCTAAGATGGCATATGAGATACTACAGATAACATGTATTCAACTTGGAATTTGAAATACAATGCAGTTAGTTTGATGCGCCAAGCCCGGTGCATGCAAGACAGATGAATGGATGCAAACATGCGAACATGAGGATGCTAAGTAAAACATGCTCTAAGACTAACCATCATAAGCTGGTAAATAAAAGGGAGAAAGATGTGGGGTTGGAAGACATGCATCACACACACGGACACTTATTACAACAGTTGGCCCTCTCGACGGAGGGTCCGAATGAATAATACAAACCAACTAGCTAGTCTAAGCTAATCTAATCAAACTAGTTATTACACAACAGAAAGAATAACAAGCTACAACTAATTATTACACAACTCTAACTAATTAACAAATTAACTAAGTTAGCAATTGAAATAAGCATGTAAACTAAATGAAGTTGGCTGCCCTAGCTCTGCCTTGGATGATAAAGGATGCATGCATGCTCGAGTCGCCTAGTTCAGAAATCTCTCGCTATACCCAGATTTGCCTCTATTTGCAATTGATCTCAGAAACTTGCACCAAGCTCTAGAGAGATGAAACTCCACCTTAGGAATCTGTAGGGATGCTGCTAACCAGATTTTGGCCTTAGAGACCACCTGCCGACCACCTTTTGTGGTGAAAACCAGAAAAAGTGGTCGGCCAGCCACTTTATCTGGTCGGCCGACCAGTTTTTGCTGCTGGTTTCTGGTTTTCTGCAACAGAGGGCAAGAAAGGGGCGTGGCAAAGTATTTGCAACACATGTATGCGCAACCACCCTCCCTATCATTACATAAGCTCAAGGGAGTGTAGGTCCCGACCCTCGAGCCACCAATCACGCATCTCGATGCATGATGGCCGAGGGGCCGAATTGCGCAACTCAATATGGAATAAATGCGCATACAAACACCTAAAGCCTAGAACTCCATCATGCATGATCAAGAGCGTCGACGACCGGGATTTAAGGCACGTTTCATCACTTTAAGTATGAAACGTCCCTCGTTTCCTGTGTTTGGACTAACTCCTATTCCAAACATAATGCAAAAAACATGGCATGCACAATGCGACTTCAAGTATGCAACCTAATGCGATACAACTCAGACATGCAAACATGCAAGGGATGAACATGCAAACATGCAACTAGCATACGCAATGCTATGAACTATATGGCATACACAATGCTCATGACACTAACATACACAATGCACGTGGAAACTAACATACACAATGCAATGAAAATGGCATACACAATGCAATGATCAATCATGTAACAACATGGCATACTTCAATGTTATGAACTAAATGGCATACTCGATGTGGAATGGACTTAAACCAAAATGAATAAGCCTCGGCCATATCTAAATCAGTGGCCATAGATGATGAAACTAAGGCACACAAAACACATGCAAGCATGCACAATGCAATGGACCAAGCTTAAGGCACAAAACACAACTTTCCAAATGCATTGAAAGGATGAAACATGAAGTGCAAGGGCATATGTTCCAGCTCTGAAAAGGCATACAAAATGGCTTCGAATCATGCAAACAACTCATGTAATGCATGTTGAAAGGCTCAAGCATCGAAGCTAGTGAAGTGTATCACACTAGAGGCATGAAAGGCGATGCTCAAACAACCAAACCAACCCCAAATAGCCCCTATGGAGGCCAAAACAGTAACAAAATGAGTTAGGATGATGGCTTTGAAAGGCACAAAAATGGGGCTTATGCAATGGCTCACAAATAAGGCATAAAAGCATAACTCTAAAGAGCACTTAAAGAGTGGAAAATATGGAAGTATAGCAGCCCTATATGCTCTGAAATAACATTCCCAATGATGCCAAAACATGCAAATATCTCAAGTTAAGCATGCAAGAGACTTCAAAACTCAAAGCTAGTCAAGGCTATTACACAACAAGCATGCATGGCAAGCATCATTCGACCAAGAGGCCTCAAAACAGAGCTAAGGCAGCCTAAAATATGAACAAAACCACGTTGGAGCAAAGCCAAAATGTGCTAGGATAGTGGGCCAAAACATCATGCATTCCAAGCTAGTAAACATGATTTACACTACAAGCATATGAAGCATGTGAGAGGCTACCAAACCAGCCAAAAATAGAGCCATGACATGCCAAATGATGACCAAAAACCCACTAAAATGGAGCTAAAACATGCTAGATTGACATGCTACCTTGATGAGCCATAAATGGGAATGCACTACACATATGAGAAGCATGCCAAGGGTGACCAAACCAACTATGGACGGAGTTTAGTCAGGCCCTAAAAGTCACCAAAAAGTGCCTGAACCAAGCCTTGAAAGTATGAAAATGTATGCTCCTTTGATAGGCCAAAAATGCAAGTAAATAAGACAAAAAGAGAGAGGGTCACCCCTCCTCAAAACCACATGCCAACCACTAAAAATCCACTAGATTTCAGTGGCTAAAGGCCAAGCAAGGACTAGCTCAAAGGCCCTATGGCATGGCACAAAACAAGGCCAAATGAGGCATGCAAGAGGGTAGAAGACCCTCAACACCAAAAGGGCCTTAAACAAACATCAAAAACACTTAAATATGAAGCATTTTTTAGTTGAAAAAAAAGCTCAAATAAGCATGCAAGTATGGCTAAGAGAGTGACCAAAACAAAGCTTAAAAGGGGGAAAAAAAAGGTTACCCTTGAAGCTCAGCAAAACCAGCAAGTTTCTCAGCCAAAAACCAGCTTTTCAACCTCTAAAAAGGTCCTCCAAGAACCTCATCTCAATGGTGGGGTGTATGGTTAAGAGTTGTGGTGTAAAGGTGAAGAATAACACACATTTTTGGCACCAAATAAAGAGATATAAAGGGAGATATACACTTGTGCCTTAGGAAAAATTCAGAACCTCTGGAATGAAGAGGGAGCCCCTCTCTTATAGAAAAAATAAAGGTTCAAGATTCTTGGAGAAGCTAAACATGGATGCAATCCCTCCATACACGTGTATGGAGGATACAGTTTGTGCCCTCCAGCTGGCACAGCTGGCATCCACACAGTCTGACAAAATAGGAGGAAACCTGCCGACCAGAAAAGGTGGTCGGCCTGCTACTTTTAGTGGTCGGCCGACCACCCAAAGTGGTCTCCCAGAAAAAAGGTGGTCGGCAGGTGCAATTGGTGGTCTCCACACTGAAATCAAGCCAATGGTGGGGTGGGAGACCAGTAAATGTGGCCCAAAGACCAAGAAAACCAGTTTCCCGACCAGAAAATCGGCTAGCGGGGAGAAAAGTGGTCTCCAAGGATAAAAGCTGGTCTCCTGCCCTTGTACCACCTCCCAAACAAGGAAAGTAAGGTTTGTACCCAAGACAAACCAAAACGGATACAAGACGAGGGTTTGGGAGGCAAGACGCGCGGCCGGGAGCCCCAAAAACCAGCTGTTGAGCGTCAAAAGTGGCGTACGACCACAAAAGTGGTCTCTGGGACCACAGTGTCCCTCTAAACAGAGGAAACAAGGTGTGTTCCAAAAATCGTGCCAAACGGAGAATGTTAAGCGGTCCTGAGCCGAGCCGCACGGCCGACGGCTCCGAAAACCGGAAACTAACCTCTAAATGGGAACAGTGGCCTACGACCACGAAAAGTAGCCTACGACCACTGAGAGATGGTCTACAAGACCTCTCCCTCCCTCCGGGAAGAGAAAACAAACTTAGTCCGCGGACCGAGTCAAAGTACAAAGGGTCCCGAGGTCCGGAGGCGAGGCTTTCAGCCAAGAACTCTGAAACCTCGAAACGAGCACAACATGCGCAATCACCGAGCGCTCAATCAATGACATCTGAGTGTTAAGGTCGGTCAAAAATGGGGTGTCCACAGTGGAAAAGTAAGGGTTTGAGCTATGGTAAAGATGTATAAAGAGCAAACTCTCTCTACTCTTTTGATAGATCTCCAAACCCAAACTTAAACACTTAAAATAGGATCAAAACAACACAAAATGATAAGAACTAGATAGCAACTGAAAGAGTTGAAAGCAAGAGGGAGGAACAAGCTTATACCTCTCAAAGAAGTTATCTCTTGCTTGTGATCCAAACTAAGTATCAACACACTCTCAAGCTTGAATTAGGCTTCCCAAAGATCAACCATGGCTCTAAGATGGTGAGACAAGGTTGTGAATGGTGTATGGAGATGACATAAGGGAGGTAGGTTAACTCAAAGGTTGCTTGCCATGGAAGGAGGAGCTCTCAAGGTGTATGTAAGCTTTCGAGAATTTTTTTCAACCTCCAAAACAGAGGCTGGACCTCATTTTTATAGAATTTGAGCTCAAAAGGTGATAAATATCTTAAAAAATGGACAGCTGGCGGGCTCCCGCCCAGTATAGTGTTTCTCGACACCAAGGCCCGGTCGGCCATTCATAGCCACGGTTGGCCTTTACTGAGGCATGACCGAGCATGCATGCCTTCCCCTGTTTTTTTGGTTCAAACTCAGCTCAAGGTGGTAGAAGGTCCAAAAGTGAGACTAAGAGATTCAAACAAGGTAAATGTTGATGATTTGAAGTTATTTTGAGAGCCTGACTGAATCCGAATCACTGTGAATTCGATGTATTTCATCATTAGTGTATTAAACCAAGCGCCTAAGTCTTGCGGGCGTCAAAATGGGTTGTCTACACCACCCAACCGGGGTTGCCGGCTGGAGACACTCCGATGGTACAATTAGTCATTTGATTGAAAGAATGAATGTATAGAAAATGAAGAGTGTTGGTGTGTAGTGTAGAGAGATATCACATGCCTCCTCTCAGGATGCCCCCCTTTTATATAGATTAGGGGGTGTGATATTTATTTGGGCTTGACCTGTGATGACCGGGTCTTTCTTTTCTTCTCTTTCTTTCTTTCTTCACTTCATCTTTCTTTTATTTTTCGTTGGGCTTAAAACGTCTGGAAATAGTTCTCTAAATAAAGGTCTTACTCTTGTTTTGTCCGGTGTTGAATTTCACTTGTTCCGGAGAGTGTGCGAGTGAGTTCGGAGTGCCAGGGGTTGAACCTGAATTTTCTGGGGTTGTTTGGCTTAGCTGCACGTGCGGAGGCCATAGGCCGCATGTGCAGGAACGTGCGGGAGGCTAGGCCACACGTACGAAATGTAGGGGAGGCTTGAGGGTTGCATTCTGCTTAAATTGCAGGTGCGGAGAGGGAGGTGCAGAGGGAGCCGCACGTGTGGGCGTCATTGTCGCACGTACAGAAGGCACGCTCCGTACGTGCGGGGGCAAGTGCCGCATGCGCGATCGGCCTGGGTCCGAATCTCTGCATTTTTTTTTATCATTTTGGCCGAGTTGCATCTCATTTGGGGCTCCTCTCTCTCACTCTGAAGCATCATTTTACTCCATCTTCTCTCTAAAAACCTTCACCAAAACACCCAAAAACCTTGATCTCTTGAAATCCATGGAGCTTTGATCTATCTTCTTCCACAAACCTTGGAGAGCAACACAAGAATCTCATCTTGTACGGTGGAGATTGAGTTTGGGGCACATTGATTTTCTAGGTTTCACTTCTCCTGCTTCATCAATCTTTGAGGTAGGGATTTCTTGAGTTATATATACATGTTTTGCTACTTTTGTGTTGAAATAAGAGTTTTCTTGAAGTATTGTATTGATTTTAAAATTTTGACTCAAAGTGTAGAGAGTTTTAGATGTGGGTTTCAAAACTCATTTCTCTGTTAATCCATGACGATTTCTTTTTATAAAAACTTAAGAAATATGGTTTGGTAGGGCATCACCAAGAGAATGGAGAGATGCTTTGTCTTTGTTGAAAAACCCTAGAAATTTTGGGGATTTTGAAAAATGTGAACATGTCTAAGGGTCTCTTGTTGTTTTGTATTAAGAAAGTGAACTTTCATCACATGTTTAGCAAAAATGGCAATTTACTTGATATATGAGAAATGAAATGTTATTTTAACATTATTGTTAAACATTTGAAAGTGTATTGTTGTGAAATGGCAAATGGTTGTGCATCTTGGATAGTGAAAATTGTAAACATTGGGTTTAATGTTGAAAACATTACATGTAGTCTTGACGAGGCTAACTTGTTATTAATTGTGCTTGATGAGAAATGGACGTTGCCATGGGTTTATGGCAAGTAGTTATTTTGTGAAATAACATTGAAGAGAGGAAGTGAGAAACGTGTTGATTTGATATCGTATCAAGTTACTTGAATTGGAGAATGTTATGAGGCATGAAATTCATTGCATTGCATGCTCATTAAAGTTATTAATTTGCATTGTGAATTTATTTTTGGAAAACATTCACTTCATGAAAGAAAAGGATATTATAATAAGAACAACGGAAATATGTATGGGGTAAATACGTTTGGTAAGTCCGGTTAGGAGGTGTAGATGAATTGATAAGTTGGCTTGAGTCTCCGGGGTGAAAGATCAAGAACACGTGCGGAGGAGGTACCACTTCCCTTCCGGTTAGCAACCAGTAAAGTGGGGGTTATTGGTAGTGCTTGTTGAGCCTACTTGCAGACACCAACCTAGGGATTACCTGTGTCGTATTTACTGCCCCTATTGATTAAAATTGAAAGTTTTGAAATGTGTTGAGATTGCAAGCTTTTATTGAAAAATGGAAATCTTCCAGAAGAGCATGAAATGAAATTTCTTTAGAAGAGCATGGCATGGCATTGACATTTGCATTTTTATTGAGAGTTTGCATAACTGTATATACTTTGTAAGAATTCTCTACTGGGCTTTATGCTCACCCCTATGAGACATTGGTGCAGATAAAGACGCAGTGATCCCGCCAAGTTGAGGGCGTGGATAATTGTGAAGAGTACATAGCTCTATTTTGTTGAGATTTAATTGCTAGCCAAGGGCTATTTTTGTATGGGTTTGAGAGGCCACTTTTGTGTAACCGGGCTTAAGCTTTGGAAGTTGTAGCCCATGAGGGCATTTATTTGTTTTGAGAACTATATGCTTCACATGCTATAGATTCATGTGTTTTCTTACCAATGAATGTATAACTTGCATGTGAAACTTTTGTTTAAGCTAGTGTATTAATCATGTACAGAGGGAAGGATTATTGTCATGACTTAATGAATGTTAATTAAGGTGGTTGGTTTATGTTGAATAAATTTTGAGGCGTTACAGGACCCATTGTAGGCCTTGTTTGGGTTAGCCCCAATAAGCTGATAAATATATTTTCTGGCTCCCACATCGGTTTATCCGGAGTAAAACAAGGGGCAAACCTTAATTGTATACACTGATTACACAACGCACACACCATTTAAGTCACGGGGTGCAACTACCATAGGTTACCTATTATTATGATAGAATTATTTTATCAAATTGAGCAAACAAATCATACAAGTAGAGTAGGGTCAAAGGGTCATAATCTCAGAAGTGATATCAAATTTGAATTACAATTTTAGGGTAAAAATTATGATTTTAATAATTAATATTTATAAAATTTATTATTTATCTGAATTTTTTAAAAACTTAAACTAAATTAAAATTTTTCCAACCAAAAAATTGATCAAAATCTTGATTTGATATGGGATGTTGTAATGACTTCTTATCAAATTTGACTAGTAGTTTGGTGAAAAATTAAATGTTGTAATCCTCCCTTAAAATTTTCATTAAGTTCGTTCTAAAAGTTTTAAATTTATCTCCAAAAACATTTTTCATCAAATTTGATGAAAAACTTATTTTTGTCTTGATTTGATGAAAATTTCAATAAAAACTTAATTTGATATAAGTTTAAGTGATATATAAATATATAAAAATAATAATAAAAAAAAATGGTCCCAAAATTTTTTCACTTTCTCACTTTCTCAGTTTCTCTCTCCTTCCCCCTTTTTTTTTTAAAATAATTTTTCAGGTCTCTTTCTTATGTGTGGTCCCTTCCATCACTCTCCCTTTCTCTCACTCTTCTCTCTTCTCTCTATCATTTATTTAACTATTCAAACTAGAATTTTAATTTGGTTCAAAAAATTCAACTTATTTAAATGTTTTTATGAATTTACATAGTTTAAATTTATTTTGAATGGACTCTGTTACAAATTATTTTGAAAATTATATTTACCGTTGACAGAAATGTATTTTGATTAAGTGATTATCAATATCTGATCAATTTAAATTTTTATAGGAATGATATATTGAACGATTTGAATCATACCTTACTCAAATATATTACTAAAATGCAAGTTTAAAATGACTAAAAAAGGTAATTTTTTTTTAAACAATTATCAAATATATCAGATTTTTTTTAAAATTTTAAAAATAAAAAATTACTAAAAAAATGCCTTCATTAGAGTAATTGTTGTTGTTGTTATTATTATTATTTTGAGTCTGCATTGTGATATTAGTAGTCCAAGTGAAGTAACTCTTCAACGACACCCTTAAAATGAAGGGTATCGACTACATTGTTGTTGGTGCTTTCTTTGAAATATACATATAATAATTACATGGAAAAGATGATAAAAGTGAAAATAAGATGACATGTATGTACCCGCCCACCTTAAGAATTTTGGAAAGTCAATTTGAATTGAATTCCAGACACAATTATAGTAGATTACAAGTTGTAGGTGGAAGGCATGTGGTGGATGGTGCTTCATGGTTCCTGAGTGACAATTGTGAACTGGATAGCATAATGGCCGGTCGAATTCTAACAAATCATGCTAAGTAAAGAAAATAAACCATCCAGAAGCTCTAGAACCCCTCAAGAGAGCACTCCCTAGAAATTGTTTACTTTGTTCTTGGGAGGAGGTATCCGGCCAAACACAAACAAGACAGTGGCCGGTCGAATTCTTCTTCCAGCTAGGATTTAGGTCAGTGCAGAATTCCAGGACAGAGGCCAACAGACACTTTTTGAGGGGTGCTCATCCATTCTAACTCCTTTGCTCACAAGGATCACTTGGGAAAGAGGTGTATAGGCTATAACTCTTAACAATGATTTAAACAGATATATACAATAGATATTTTGCAATATATCCACAATTAAATGAATAAAAAATGAGAACAAATTCAAGCCCAAGAAATGGATAGGAACCTACATCTTCTCTTTGTGAATAAGGCCAAATCAATACCCAAATCCATGCTTTTAATGAGAGAACGTAGATTAATGCAAATCATTTTTTGGTGGAAGCTTTGTTTATTAAAACAAGGGATTCATCAAATTTATTGAAAACTCCTCATCTAGTTATAAAACAAGGGTGGTTACACCCTTTTACATGTTCACAAATGAAAGAGAAAGGAGGTTTCAACTTCCTTTGACCCAAAATTTCTTGTTTTACTTCCAAAATACTCAATGAAGAAGTAAGGACATAACTTTTCCAACACCAAAGCAAGCCTATGAAACAACCCGCAGCACTCATTGATATTGAGTAAGGAATTGAAACACGTGGATTGATATACTTGAAAGATAGGATAAATGAAAAAGAGGAGTGTAATAAAAAGAAAAGTTATTTTACTTATTGAACTTGTGAATGGATGGCTAATATAGTTACTCACAAACACATTCACAAGGGTCCAAGGTACATAAAAGCTTGAAGTTAAAGCTAAAGCTAAAGAAAGCAAGAAAGTAAAGAAAAGGCTATCAGCTCAATGGATGGGTGGCTAAATCTACTCCCTCCATATCTATGAAGACTTGTTACATCTCTACAATAGTTACATAGTGAAAACAAATCTTGAAATGAAGAAATGAGGAAAGTAATATGATTAAAGGTGCAAGAATATCATCTCGTAGGAGGGTAGGTCGTTTTGATTCACAAACTCCATTTTAATCCCCTCAAGTCACTTTAGATGTATTGTTTAATGTCCAAGAGTCTTAGCAAGGAGCTTAGGATCAAGCTTTCATGGAGTTTTGATGTCCAAAGCCCAAGGGTGGTAGGTAGGAGATGTAGTCAAGAGAAAGAATGGTCAAGAGGCTCTTTTAAGCTTTGGGCAAAACTTTCAACCCTTTGAAATAAGCTTTGGGTTGTAAGCATCTGAGATATTTGTGGTAGGTAAGCAAAACAAGCTAAAATTTCCAAAAATGCTCTATACCTAGAACATTCAGCTAGCCGTTCTTCTTGGTGATTGGCTGAGTTTATTTTTGACGGGCTAATCTATGGTGTTCATCTTGTCAGAAAACACATCATCAAATCATTAAGAGAAGGTTAGCCTAAATTGAAAGGAAAAACATGTATTTCAGAGGATTTTATCCCCTTCATTCATTCTTACCATATTATTTGCTCAATTTGTTTAAAAGAATACAATGCTTTGACTTCAAAAATATGAGCCTCATAACATTATGATAATGTTTGGAATTGCACCACTAAAATTCATTTTGAAAGATGGTTTTCATTTTGGTCAAAAGACATTTTGTCCAAAACAGGTCTTTGGATGATTTAAAGCTTGATCCTTACGCTTCTTGCCGTAGAACTTGTAAGGTTGATACATTTCGTCTTCATCATTGGGGTCTCAAAAGAGAGCGCCCAAGTCTTATGGTTAGTCGAAAATGGGTTGTCTAGAGTTGCCCCCCTTTGATAGAGCTTGATGCTTCATTTCATTACGTGAGTGAATGTCAAAACCTGAAGATAACCCTTTTGACAAGGCCTCAAGACTTGGGCACACAAACAAAATGCATATCAAAATTGGTTGACCCCGAGGGTTTCCTACGTATCCCTTTGCGACGAATCGAACCAACGTAGCTCAATGAAAGAATGTAGATGCCATCATTAAAACATATTTGAAAAGTTGGGCTTACGCGGCGTGCGCTGCCATGATTTGATAATTAGGCTTACGTATATCACACTGCCAGAGTTTTGAAAATATTGATGATGCGACTGCCACGGCAGGTGACGAGACGTAAGAAAGATAAAGCTGCAAAGATGGCAAAAGAAATAGGAGGCCCTCCTGTAAATGACACAAAGCAAGCTAACAACTGTGGAAAGTATTAAGGAAGGCGCACAATAAATATAAGCATGCTTTACATGAATGAAAGAAATGCAAAACCCACATGTGCCACGGCACAAGAGGGAAAAGATGGTTGTAGCCTAAGTCACACATGACCAGTAGTCACAACAATAAGGAACTCCAAAACACACTCAAAACATGCCGTAACATGAAATGAGAAAGGATACTGTTAACCACCAACCCGCGCAGGGGGCTGTATTAACCGAGGGTGGTGTTAACCGTCAACCCATGCATGGGGCGGTATTAACCGAGGGTGGTGTTTACCGCCAACCCGCGCAGGGAGCGGTATTAATCGAGAGTGGTGTTAACCTCTAACCCATGTAAAGGGCTGTATTAACCGATGGTGGTGTTAACCGTTAACTCGCGCAGAGGGCGGTATTAACTGAGGGTAATGTTAACCGTTAACCTATGTAGGGGGCGTTATTAACCGAGTGTGGTGTTAGTTGCCAACCTCAGCAGTGGGTGGTATTAACTGATGGTGGTGTTAGCCGCCAACTCGTGCAGGGGGCAATATTAACCCAGGGTGGTGTTGACCATCAACCCGCGCAGGAGGCGACATTAACAGAGGGTGGTGTTAACGGTCAACTTGTGTAGGGGGTGATATTAACCGCGAGTGGTGTTAACCGCCAACCTGCATAGGGGCTGGTATTAATCGAGGGTGGTGTTAACTGCCAACCCGCACATAGGGCAATGTTAACTGAAGGTGGTGTTAACCGTCAACCCACACAGGGGGCGATATTAATGAAGGAGTGATATTAACTGAGGGTTTTCACACCTTATATGCTTCGCACGTGCTGGGAGCGATTGTAGCAATAAAAGCATTATGTCGCTGAGGCAAATGCAGGAAAAAAACAACAAAATAGAGACAAACCTTATTTTTTATTGGTGTCGTTGAACAATCGTACCTCAGAACATGATAGGGATGACATCCACACACCGCCGGGTAACTATTGCACACTTCTAAGTACCTTTACTCCAACATACTGCTGATGCTTATTTGGCCAGTTGGAAATTCAGTCGGCCGAATTAAAAGGTAGTCGGTCGGCACTATCAGGCATTTCCAAGGTCAAAACAATCTCTTCACAATTTTGAAAGTTAATAAAAAAGCGCGACCATCCAACTTCCATTCACTTTCGTTCGAAACTACTTTTCTAACTCTTTGAATTTATTTCTAATTACTACCCATGGTTGATGACGATTTCCTCCCAACTCACCCATCGGTTTCAATGAGCTAAACACACTTTAGAATAGTGACACCTCCTTTGGGAACACTGTGGCAGAGGCTCTTACCTTGGCTATCACTGATGACATTGACCCAGAGCTCATTTATATTGTGGCACATGCGAGGAGGCATGGCTTAGGACTACCTCGAGGTGGTAGCAGTGGTCATGGATAGGTAGCAGATAGCGAGCCCATACAGACTTGGGCTCGTGGGTAGGGACATTATTACTGTCCAAGATAGGCTCCTCATGAGCAACACGATATAGGAATCTGAGGCCAGTGAGGATGGGGACGCAACCCTTTGTCATCGGGTTTACTGTCTCCATACCTTCCTGATGTTCATTATGAGGTTAGTCACCTAAAACTAATCATTTCTTTTGAATGGTTTGTATACAACTTTCCCATATTCTGACTCACACTTCTTCTTTTTAGGGCTCTTTCTGAGGTGATCGTCATCAGCAATGATAATGATGAGGAGGATGACGAGTGGGGTGGGCCCTTGGATGACTCTTCTATTGGCAGCAATATTTTTTGCAGTGATCCTAGTGGTGACGATGACGGACCTGGCGAAGTTGGTATTCCGCTACTTGTCGGGACGGTTACTCCAGCTGCTTAGTTTATGGCCCCATTTTTTTTTCTATTTTTTTTCCCCTTTTCTTTCTTCTTTGTATAGCTTGTAAGAACTTCAAATGTAATTACCCAGATGCCATAGGAACTTTTGGTAACTTCCTTTTTGTAAACAACTTTTGCTATTTGTGGCCCAAAAATATGATCATATTTTGTTCATATTCTAATTGTTTACTCTGCTTCACAGCTGAGTGTTTATACACATGTCTGAACACCCTTTTCTCTCCCAAATTCTATGAATACATTGTTGCTCCTGTTCTGACACTCTAAAACTCATTAGATCACTTGGACATGCTTCTCCAGAATTTGTCGGCTAATACTCTAGCTGGTCGACCAACATGAGTTCGGCCAGTCCATTTAGGCAATTCCCGAGGTTGTCTTAACTTTTCCACTTCTGACAGTTTATGAAAAGGTGGTATTTTGACTGCAAACTACTTACAGCCACTCGAAGCTGCTATTTATGTGGTGGCCTTATGTGTCTTATCTTAGTTCAAATGGCTCATAACATTTCTCTTCCTTCATTTTCCAGTGTTCCTCAAGATATGGACTTCCCCTATTATTTAGACTTCGTTGGTTCATCCGATGAAAACTCCAGTGATGTTGTGGTTCCAGACTTAGAGGTAGTATGTTCAAGAACTCCTTTCAGAAGCTGTGGTGGTAGGAGAAGACTTATCCGTAGAAAGAGAGAGGAACCATGGGTGGTTCTGGAGGAACCCACCAATAACAACAGGAGGAGAGTTTGCGGCCGCGGTGAGTTTTATAACCCATCCTTGAGCTACGCTCGTGCTCGTGGTCATTTCTATAGACTCGGACCAATGTCAGCTCATGGGTACAATCAAGGTGCCTTACCTATGGGGTCTTTATCTCCTCATCCCATCAACTTTCTAGAGATAAACACTCTGAATTTGTAGCTTATTTCCCATTCCTACCATTGTTCTTCACTTCTTTCTTCAATAAAACAGCTCTCATGGTTTTAGGATGAAAGCCTGGAACTGTTTCGAATGCCCACTTTGGATTCTCCTATGGTAAGTTGCTATAATGAAGATGACATGGAAGCCATCTCTAATGTTGAGTGAAACTTTAGTGATCACAGCAATTCCGACAACGACGAAGATGCACCAAAAGGCCTTTCAAACCTCTTGTATCATTGTAGCCTTTCTCTTGCGGCCTAGGCCAACTTTGAGCATGCCTTTCTTCATTTTCCTCTTTAAATATCAAGGGAAGCATCTTCATATACACAAGGCATTCGACGCATATAATTTTCCTCTTTGAATGACGTTTAGGACTTGTATGTCCTAGAACTACCCTCCTGTGAAATATAGTTTGCTTGTAATGGATCAGACCCTCTCTTTAGTCAAAAATCTTTTGTAACCCTCTCTTGTTTAATAGAAGTCTTCTTATGCCTCAATCGGTTTCCTTTCTTTGTGTGGTTTGGTTTTCCAGGCACATATTGACATATTAACTCCATATCGAACTTGATTAGCATCAACTCTTCCTTCCAGTCACAAACACAGCTCATTTGAACAAAATAGGACTTTGCCTATACAAAAAACCTATGTCAGCTACTTATTTTGGCTACAAGTCAAAAAAGTGACTAGCTGAACATATGAGGGATTGGCCGGTTGTTTTGGGCTTTTTAGGGACAATTTTGACCTTTCATCTCTCGAAATGTTTATAAATATAAACTAACGGTTTCCTTCACTCTTAAACCTTCTGAAACACATTCCCCCTCTTCCCTACTCCCTCTCTTTCTAGATTTTCTCACTCTTCCACTTTACCCAACAAGCCACACCTATTTTCCTTTGAAACCACTATCTTCCTCCTCATTGTTAAACGATTAGCTTGTGACTCAGTTGAGTTTGAGTTTCTTACCCCTTATTCCGTGTTTGGCACATCTTGGGCTAGTTTCTCACTCATTCCCTTTGGTTTCTCACTTTTCTCTTTATTTTTTGGATTTTTGGGTGCCCCTGGTTGGACTTTTGGTATTTCTTCCTCTCTCTGCCTTATTTTTGGTTCACCCACACCTATTCCTCTTGATGGACGCTGATATTCCTCACAAGGACACTCATCCCGCCGTCCTAAAGGTTGAGATGCCTTTTCTGGCCCCCAAGGCCGATGTTCACATGCTTGCCAAGGATGTAGGCATCCAGGTAGACGATCCAGGCGTGGTAGTAGAGGGTATCATCCTTTCTGTGTTCGGTCTAGAGCTACCACCACTACATCTTAGGCCATTCGATTTGGCTACTTACTAGCCCATGGTTCACTGTCTGATTCACAGTAGTATGCTTACTTTTACTGAGTTTAGGCTGGGAGTTGCTCCAGATGTGCTACTTCCAAGGTGACAGCTGCATCTATCCCACGATGCATGACTAGTAAACATTGATCTCAAATCCATGTGTTTCTTTGCATTTATCCTTATTTGTGTTGTACTAATCAATTTTCTTACAACAGGACGATGACTGGCAAATGAAGGGGTATGGGATGATCCTATTCCCTAGTCGCTGGTATAGGGCTCTCCTCGCTAGAGTTCGAGCCTTAATGGAGCAGTCGGCTTTGGCACTTTTTGCTCAATGATTACCAAGCTCCTGGCCACCCGCTCAGTCGTGGAAACTCTCATAAAGAGGTAGTGGGATATCACTAACTCCTTCCACTTTTCATCGATGGGGGTGATGACTATGACCCCCTATGACTTTTCCATGATCACTGGCCTTCCGGTAGGGGGTGATCTAATCCCTTTTGATTTGGATATGGGATCCTGGGACATTACTCAGCTCCATTTTCTTGGGAAGGTCCCCCCACAGGATGGCCCGGGGATTATCCGCTATAGCTGGCTATACTAGAGGTTCCATGACATACATTTTAACACTCCGGAGGCCACTGCCCAGTATGCTAGCAGATTCCTTGTATACATCCTTGGTACTACTCTGTCTGTGAATAGGGAGAATACCGTTGGATTGTATTTCTTGAGCACAATGGTGGACATTCCTCGGAGAAGGGATTATGATTAGAGAGGCGCCAACCTAGCCACCTTGTTCAGTTATGCAAGCTCATCCTTCCAACTGGAAAGCGAGGCTACTTGGAGGATACTGGTGCACATGAGAGGTATACTCTATCCCTTTTAGTTCATTTCGCCGTATTTTCTCTCTTGCACATTCTATTTCATTCATGACCTTATTTTTTACTGATGTTTGATGCCATTCCTCTTTTCTATGTAGATATGGGTGTACTCCTACTTCCTCGAGTTAGCTCTAGTTCTAGTGCATGATATCGGTTGGGTAGTGCTTCGATCTCTGTATTTTGATAAGGCCCTTAAGTCACGAGATCGCTAGTTTCGTAATTTCACTCACTTCCGTTACCTTTTTCATACCATGACCCCCACCCGAGTAAGCATTCAAAACTCATTTCAATTCATCTTGTCTTCTTTTATTTCTTCGTTTAGACTTCTGATTGTAACTCATCGTCTCATCCATGCAAGTTAATTAACACCTATAGGTTACTATGCCTTAGACCAAGAGGGAGCAGTACGCCGCATCATGGGTAGCCTCCAGAGTGAGGATACTTTTTGAGGGCCCCTTCAACCGAGCTTGGTAATTAGGAGAGTGTTTCCTCCACCAGACCCTAAACCACACGGCTTTAGATATTCCATCTCCACCGACTACCCGTATTAGGACCGTTGACTTGATTACAGACATGATTGAGCTCGAGGCTATGTTGGACAGTCAGGATGCGGATATGTTCCATGTGCCCAAAGATTATGCTATCAATTTGTAGTCTCATATTGTGTGTCTCATCACTCCAAGACGCTGCTCGAGTACTTGAGGCTAGTGTTGATGTTCTTCTTCTTGCTAATGCTCCTATCCAGGAGGTGTTACTCCTGCAGCTGCTGCTCCGACAATCGATCCTGCCACCGACTTTCCAATACTCCCATTCTCGATTACATATATGAGGTTGAGTGGTGCCCTTAGAGAGATTCCTCTGGAGTTTCCTGAGGATTGAGTGCTCACCATCACTCCAGATGTGAGGCAGGTATGCCTTACTTCTTTCATATCTTTCTCTGATACCCACATTCTGCTCTATTATGCTTTACTCATACTTTTATTTATATTTGTAACCTCTTGCAGCCTACACCGAGTTGGAGTTCAAGTATCCCATTCCAACTCATTCTGTATGGTTTTCCCCATGCTTCTGCTTTGATATGCTCTGATAGAATGTCATTATCTCTGTACTCCTCCAATTCTGATATTCTATTTCTTGTCAACCCCTCATTTTAGCTTGATGCAGTGTCCATGATGTCTCTTCCTACTACCGAGAGAGGAGTAGAACATCCTCCAGCTCGAGGGAGAGGTACAGATAAAGGCCGCGATAGAAGTGCCCCTGGCAAAGGCGGAGGTAGAGGCAGAGGTAGAGCTGCCCCAGTAGTGAAGAGCTCTGCCTCCTCAAAGAGGACTCTTGCTACTACTAGGGAGGAGGATCTTACTACTAATGAGACCTCTGAGGATAGCGAGATGAGAGCATTGATATCGAGCACTCATATTGCTTCTAGGGAGGAGGATCTTACTACTAATGAGACTTTTGAGGATAACGAGATGGAAGCATTGATATCGAGCACTCGAATGGTAGCGATGCCAATGGTGATGGTGATAATGAGGAGGGTAGTGGTAACGACAGTGGTTTCGATTGGGATGGTTTTGAAGATGATGCCAGCAGTAACGGGAGTGCTAGTGGCTCTGGTGATGATGGTAGAGATGGTGGTGATATGACCAGAGAAGATACAGACGCTAAGGTTCGGAATGAGGGTAGTGGTGCTAATGGAGATAACATGGGGATCCCACCGGCGAAGAGGACAAAGAGGGCGAGTTGACTTTGATTATGTTTCTTTTTTATATTTCTCTTTTTGTACATTTCTTTTGCTTTGTACTTTAGAACATCATGTATAGCTTTAGATAGGTTTTTGTTAAAACTTTGTAACACTTTATGACCGAGAAGTAATGGAAGAAATATTTTTGTTTTTGGACCATCTCAGATGTCTAAGCATGCACGGCACCATACTTGAGCACATAATCATCTATTATTTTGGAAATGAAATTGAGAATCGTTGCATATGGATGAGTTTTGAATCTGACATTAAGCCTACGACTAACCAAAACATAGTATACGACTCGATAAATGCATAACGCAACAAAAATAACCTAGACACACCTATTTACACCTATTGGAATGAATAAGACTCAAAATAAGACCTAAAAAAAAATCTATAAGTTAGACTGCAAAACCACACTATTTCGATAATACTTAGGATCGGTCGGCCATAAATTTGTCCAGCCGAGCCAATCGTGGCCAGCCAATTGATGATTCTAGCCAGACACTGGGATACAAGTAGGGGTGTGCATAATACCGCCGAAACCGCCAAAACCGTACCGAGCCGCACCGTCAAGGCAAATTCGTTATTATTTGTCAATTGAACCGCCGGTTTTTGGTAAGAAAAATGGCAAATTCTAGTGACACTTTTATCAATCCACCGGTTTCTATTTTTCTTATAAACCGCACCAACCCGCACCGCTATTAAATCATGTTTTATAAGATTCTAAAAATTCTTTTTTACTTAAGTTTGCTTGTTGTTCTATACCTTAGAATATAGTATTACATTACTGCTCGAGGGGAATTCAAGATGTCAGTAATCCAAAATAAATTGGATTCTAATTCACTTTTCAATCCTTTTTTTTTTTTTTTTTTTCTGGCCATGTTGCAAACTTGCATTAGCTCACTTTTCAATCTAAATATTTTTCAACAGTAAACTTTTTCAATATATTGTAAACCCTGAATGATATTAATTTTATGTATTGTATTTGATCATTGTAGCTTCCACAGATGCTTGTAATGAACTGATGGCATAGTCATTGATATTATCATGTTGTTGCTACACTTGCTGCATCAGAAGAAAGCTTCGCAAGATACTTAATATCACGGTATCTCTCATCTTTTTTTCACTCTTTGATTTAAGTTTTGTAATTTGAATTATATTTTTTTATAAACCGCCAATCCGCCCGAACCGCCAAGGCAAATCCGCCATTATTTGCCAACTGAACCGCCGGTTTTTAATAAGGAAAATGGCAAATTCTAGTGACACTTTTATCAATCCGCCACCCGCCATACGGTTTCTATTTTTCTCTCAAACCGCACCGACCCGCACCGCGCACACCCCTAGATACAAGTGTCAAGCATTCAAGTAACCTTATCCTTTCAAAAGGTGGTCCTCAATTTCCTCTTCGACTAGCAATAAAAAAAACCAAGGAATTTCTTCTGACAATGGAGGCTCCAACTATAGCTAATAAAGTGAATTTCGCTGGATTATGCCTGAAGGCCCTTTTTCCTTTGAGTAGGACCCCACTTCATCTCCTTTTCCTTCAGATGGCGGTTCATTGCTAGGATCCGATCACACACGTATTCCACGTTGGTGTGCAAGAGCTTTGTCCAACCAACGAGGAATTTCAGGTGCTAATGGAGCTTTCTCGAGATGAAGAAATCATGCCTTAGCCCAATTTTGGGTATGCTCAAACCTTAGCCCGAATGTGCAGCCTGACTCCGAATGAGGCTCAGTTCCTGGCTGATGGTGAGGGTTTGGACGTGCTCAAGTTGATTTGCCAATTTTCTGCCATTGAAGAAAGGGGTAACCCTATTTGGCGAGGGCATCATCAGTATGCGCTTTGCATGTGTCCAGTTTCGCACTACTTGCTTGCCCCTAGTGGGGATAAGGAGAGCATTAGGCTCATTGAGGTGTCCCAATGACTCCGAGGGGGTCAAAGTTGAATGGACTTAGTATTAACCGAGACTTTGATGAGTTTGGAAGCAACCTGTAGGCAGGAGACCTCCCGATTTGTAGGGAGTCCACTATTTCTTCAAGTACTGTTTCCCACCATTCTTCACTTTATATTTCTTACATCACTTTGGCCCTCATCGCTCAATTCTTTGTCTCAAAAAATCTTTCTTACTTTTTCCACTCAAAGCAAATCTCTCTATTCTTTAATCTCTCTTATTTTTCATCCCTCCCCAGGTATGGTTGATGGATAAACTAAATGTAGTGGTTCCTTGTACTCGATACTCAGCTAGGAACTACTTCTTCCAAGCCCGAACAATAGATTTTTCTTTAGAGGGTATATGGTTCGACTGGATGTGCAGTAGGTCTGAAATGCACATTGCTTGGCGTTGCCCCTGCTAACCTTGCCTACAACGACATATAGTATGTTCCATCAACTGGGTGTACAATTGATTAACCTAACACACTATGTCTTCTACTTTCTTTTCTGATTCAAGCGACAATTCGAACATGATCATACTCGCCCTGCTGACGGGATCGAATATCTATCTTCATTTCTATTTCAGGTAAGTACCTCTCTCAGTACACAACTGCCTGGAGGATAAGAGAGCTCTTGGCTCCCGCTGATGTCTTCAGCCATGCTCTTTCCAGTGAGTGTTTGCTTTGGCTTGCGGAGGAAGCATAGGTGGGCCCATCCTTGGTAGCGGAATCCTCTGATGCTGCGAGAAGAAGGCAAAGGACTTGACTCGACTATGTCCCTAGTTTATTACTTTGATCTTAGTTTTCTGATGTAAGATGCTTTAATCAATGGGAGTTGGATAAACATGTCTGTTCCACTTTCGTTTTGAAATCATGTAATCAAAGATTTGTAGGTATTGAAAAGTTTCCTCTCAGGTCCAAAGAAGGGTCTAATTTGCAAGAAGGGTGTTTTGAGAAAATCAGTCCATTTTGTGAAAGAACACTAAATCACATTTTTGCAAACGATCACTACCTAACATACCTGAAATCAACCCTCAAAGATGCACAATTTCAATCAACTCTCCAGATAGGACTCTTTGTGCTTCTTCCACTATTGTCTCGTCAAAAGGATCTGTCTTACAACCATATTTATTGCATAACAAAAGGTCTAGACAACCGGATCTAAATCTGATTAAACTGAGTCGATCTATTATGGACAAGACAATCGAGTTAAAAATGGTTGGGTTCGAACTTCAAAATGAAGTTTCCTACGTATCCCAAAGGTGAGAATTAGGGCTTATGTAGTTCACGATTAGGGTTCACTCAGGTATTTACTTTCTTCTTTTGCGCTCTAACTTTTTCCAAAGCTGCTGTTTTGGGTTTTTAACCTTGCGAGCTCCATTTTATTTATTTTCTTTTTTCCTTGCTCTAAGTTGTGCCAGGGTCACCCTTCTAGGTTTTCAGCTCAGCGAGCTTCTCAGTGATAAAATTTCTTTAATTTGTCCATGTTAATTGGTTGTGAAAACTCTAGTCTATCCAGATCCATTAGAATAACTGCTCCTCTCGACCAAATTGATTTGATGATACAGAGACCAGTCTAATTAGGTTTGAACTTGCCCCTAGGATCATAAATTAGAGTTTGGTTGTTCTTCAACACTAGAACTCCCCCATTCAGATTTCTAGACTTAACCTTCTTGTTGAATGCTTAATCAATCTTGTGCTAATATCCCTATGCATGGTATAATGCCTTCATTTTTCTCTCATCAAATAACATCAGCTCTTTGAATATGTTGCCAATCAACCTCTACTATCTGACATTTAACCATAATTCTCTGTGAGGGCACCTCTACCTCAGTTGAAAACATTGCCTCCATCCCATATACCAGAGAGTAGGGAGTTACACCAGTAGATGTTCAGATCGATGTCCTATAGCCCCACAATGCGAAAGGTAGCTTATCTGGCCAATCCTTGTAAGTCTCTACCATCTTTCGTAGGATGTTCTTGATATTCTTGTTTGCTGCTTCAACGGCTCCATTGGTCTATGGCCTATGGGTTGATGATTTGTGGGAGTTCACGTTATACTTCTCGTCTAGATCGATCACTTCCCCTTTGAAATGCGAACCATTGTCTGAAACAATCTCACTTGGAACCCTATACCTACAAATGGTGTTGTTTCTGATGAATTAGGTAACATGGCCTTCAACACTGAATACGACTATGCTTTCACCAACTTAGAAAAGTAATCGATTGGCACTAGGATAAAGTCATATCCATTTGACCCTTTTGGCGTTATTACCCCGATGACATCAATTTCCCAAATTGAAAAAGGCCATGGTGAAGTCATGTTATACAACTTTGATAGTGGAATGTTCATACGATTGGCATAAGTTTGAAACTTGTGGCATCGCCGGACAAAATTAACACAATCACTTTCCATGGTCGACCAGTAATACCCTTATCTGAGGATCTTTCTTGCTAGTATTATACCATTCATATGAGCCCACATTCCCTTCTATGGATAGCTACCATGATGCGCTTTGCTTCATTTTCCTCTGTGCATAACTTAAGTATTCCCAGATGGCCCCTTTTGTACAACTTATCTCCACAAACGATAAATTGAGCAGCCAGACGTTATATCCCTCTTTTGTCCTTAGCATTTGCCTCTTGTGGGTATGTCTCTTTCTCTAAAAAATTCCAAATGTCAAAGTACCAAGGACGTTTATCTTGGGTTTCTTCTGTTGCAACTATCATTTTGTATGTAGGTGAATACCTTTGCTCTATGATAATTGGACGCATTCTCTCTCCATTTGGTATGTCCACTATGAAGCTAAGGTTGCCGAAGCATTAGCAAACCTATTGTTTTCCCTTACAAAGTGCATAAACATCAATCATTCAAACCTTGGGATCAACATGTCCAAGGTCTGATGGTAGACTTTCATTTTCTCTTCCTTCACTTTCCAATCTCCGTTGGCTTGAGACACAACCAGGTTTGAATCCCCGATCATGTCCAATTGTATTGCTCCTGGTTCTAGGTTTGCTTCCAATCTAGCTATACTTGCCTCGTATTCCACTTGATTGTTAGATGCTTAAAATTGGAGTTTGAAAGAAAAGGGTATATGAGAATCATTAGGTGCTATGAGCAATACACCTATCCCATACCTATACTGATTGGCAGCTCCATCAAAATACAATCTCCAAGTGTCCTTTTCCAGCTGCAAAATTTCCTCATCTAGGAACACATACTCTACATCTTCCTCTTATTCGACCAGGTGATTTGCCAAAAAAATTGCTACAGCTCTTCATTTGACAGATTTGCAAGTGACATATCAAAGATCGAACTCATACAGCAAAAGTAGCCATTGAGCTAGCCTATCAATAAGTGATGGTTTCTCAAAGAGATATTTGATGGGATCCAATCTCAAATCTAGGATTACCGAGTGTACTAACAAGGAGTGCCTTAACTTTCTGGTGGCCCAAACCAAGGCTAGACAAGCCTTTTCCAGAGGGGTGTAGCAGGTTTCATATTTCAACATTTTTCTGTTTAGATAGTATATGGTCTTTTCCACTTTCTCTTCCGATTGTTGTGCTACCATCCAGTCCATGGTAGATTCAATCATTGACAAGTATAGGATCAATGGTTTCCCTAGCTCGAGTGGCAACAATATATGTGGGTTCTGCAGGTACTGCTTAATTTGCTCAAAAGCAAAATTGCACCGATCGTACACTTTTGCAAATCCAGGCTTAACTTGTACTCTCAAATTCTTTCAAAGAACTTCCTCAATGCATCATGGTAACTCTCTCGTTCCTTGGGCTTGGCAACCATGTCGTTCACATATACTTTAACCTCCCTATAGATCATGTCGTGCAAAATAGTGGTTGTTTCTCTCTGGTAGGTGGCTCCAGCATTTGTCAACTCAAATGGCATGACTTGATAGTAGTAAGTCCCCCAGTGAGTAGTGCATGCCATCTTCTCTCTGTCTTCAGGTTCCATGGAAATCTGCTTATACCCTAAAAATCCATCCATAAACGAAAGTAAAGCGTGACCCGCAATGAAGTCTACCAACTCATCGATGTGCGACAGTGGAAAGTCATCTTTAGGGTTAGCCTTATTCAAATCTCTGAAGTCGACACAAACTCAGATCCTGCAATCCTTCTTTGGAACGAGTACAATGTTTGCCAACCATGTTGGATATTTTGACACAATCAAAAATCCCGCATCGATCTACTTGGTGACCTCCTCCTTAATCTTTAACACCCAATCTAGCTGAATTCCATAAAGCTTTTACTTGACAGGTCGGGCCTTGGAATCAATAGGGATCCTATGCTGGACAATCTCAAGATTGATTCCAGGCATGTCTTTGTAGGACCACGCAAAATATCTATAAATTCTTTTAACAAAGCAACTAATCACCCGCATTTTCCAAAGACAATGTGGAACCAATCTGAACCAAGCGAGGATCCTCCTCAGTACCCACATTAATTGAAACAATCTCAACCATCAAAGGTTTTGCACGCCTCTCTGCTTCCTAATCAATCAAATTTTCAAGGCCAGAGGAATTTCTTACTCTTCGTTTTCATCAAAATTTTGAAAATCTTAGTCAATACAATAAACTGAAGGCACAGAAAAGTGAGCATAATCCACATTGTTCTCATTCATCAAGTCTGGTTCAGCAGATATAATGGACTCAAAAGAAAAATAAAAGGACGATCGAGACAACACAGCGGTGTATGGGTTGTGAAACCTAGAACTGCCCGACTCTATTAGAAGAACTTAAGTCTAACTCTAACTCTACAGACTTAGTAGAATCAGACTCGGACTCATTACCAGATTCCAACTCCACGATAGAACTCTTCTTGAGTTGCCAAGTTAAACAAGGTGCTTTCAATGCATCCAAGATAAGGTCACTACAGTCCATAGACGATCCTTCCCCGATCACAGAAATACTGACATCCTTAAAACCCTATAATTCGATGATAGCTGAATAGTTAGCTAGTGTCAATTCCATTTCATTCCCTTTTCTTTTGCCTAGATGGTTGCTCCTGTCCTGGTCCATGCTATTATTGAAATTCACTTCCTCACCTTCATCCTTAGATAGTTGGTGATAAAAGAAAATCTCAAATTTAGGGAGACGTTCTTGCTTTTCGAAATTTACCCATGGTTCAGGAAAATTGCAAAAAGAGAAAATTATCTCCCTCTTTGACAAAACGCCCATTCAAGGTCCCCTAGATTGGTTTATGTTTCAATTCATACTGCATGCCAGCCCTTTTAGCTTTAACCCTTTCTCTCACCTCATTCTCTTTTTTTTTCCAATCTTCTTTGTGGGTCTATATCCTAACCTAAATAAGTGGGGATTATGGGTAACTTCTCCTGCTACAGCAACCCCTATTCTACCACTCTTTCCCAGTCCTATCCCCAAGATATGTCCTAACTTGCTCATGAAGTAGATTGATTGGGCACTCAGATATACCCTTTCTTCATCAACCATGATAGTCTGGACTAACTGGGCTTCGGTTAAAGTGAATCCAGAAAGAAAAACATCTTTCTCCCCATGATTTATCTCCAATACTAGGGTTGTGACCTTGGGCAAATGATAGATTGATGAGTTCCCGAAAACAGTAGCAATTCTTCCAACATGCTGGTATTTTACTAATTGATGCATTGTATATGCTGGTATTTTAATAATTGATGCATTATGGAGGAAGTGACTTTCATTTGATACAATCATGGCCTGCCCAACAACAAGTTGAAGGTCGTTGGCACCTCGATGATATGGAATTCAATTTCATGCTTAGATGGTTCTACCAAAATTTGTACTTTAGTGGTACCCATAACCTCTGGACTAGTGTTATCATATGATGGGATCAACTGATTTGTTAGTGCAAAGTTTGTTGGCTTTAACCCTATCGCATAAGCAGTGCGCAAAGGGCATATATTTATGGCCGATCCAGTGTCAATTAAGACCACAAGGACCTATTTCTTCCTGCATTCTAGAGATACATACAAAGGTTTGTTGTGCTCTAATCGTTCTAGAGGAAGTTCTTTATCCAAAAAAGACATGGATGGAATTGGCCCAGTTGGCGTGATCAATGATACCAGCTGATCTGGTGTGGTATCGATTGACAACTTGGCTTTGCTTAGTGCTATGAGCATAGCCTGTCAGTGTTCTCGTGATGCTATGAGCAATCCCTAGATCTAGATGTTAGCTTGGATCTTTTTCAGCTATTTAAGGACCAAATCTTCTTCTTCTTCTTCTTCTTCTTCTTCTTCTTTCTCTTTCTCCTTTCCTTTCTCCGTATCTTTTCCTGATGACTCATCTTGATCTATGTGTGAAGGCTTGAAGAAACACCTGCTTCTAGTTAGATGATCAGTTTCCTTAGAATACCAGGTGTCATCCGGCACGTTGCTCCCCAACCTTCATCAATGTGGGCGAACTGTAGATCATTGTGTTCCCACCACTCCCCTTCATTTATAGACAAGTAATCATCTAGTTCAATATGTATCATTTCTATACTGTAATCATCTCATTTTCGATGATAAGGTGATGTTGACCAAATTTATGCAAAGATCTTCCTCTTTTTCATGTGCACCCATACCAGATTGGATCTTTTTCACTCTTCTTCTACTATTGGCCTAATTGGTCCAGTTCTCTCTGATTCAAGCACTACCCTCCCAGTTTCTTCTCTCTCAACCCCTTCTAGCATTCCTTTCTCAGTATCCTCCTTTTTGGGTTCTTTTGGCTTATTACTTTCCCTGGTTTTACTGCTTTCGCCTATCTTTTCCTTTCCCTTTGCTTTTCTACTGCTTGTGCCTTTTTCTTCACCCCCTATTTCCGAATCCCACTCACTACTTGTCCACCCATGAACATTGGTCAAATTGTTCAGGTTCTACCATTCAATTTGTACATCTTCCAGGCTTTGCTCTTCAAACAAATGGAGATTTTCCAAGTCCTTTTCTAAGTTAGCCAAATCGTCTAATCCTTTCTCAGGTATATCTTTTTGGATGACATTAATGGAGAATGCATCAAGTAAAATGAATTTTGGTTTTGGATGATCGGTTGATACTATATATCTGCTGGGATCATATCCTTCTTCTGGCAATTTCTTGGTTTCTATCACTGGCACCTCCATTATTTCCACTTCAAGTTTTGTCTCTTCCTTTGTGTCTTTCTCTTCTTCCTTCTCTATCACTGTTTCCTATTCTTTAGATTTTGCCACCACAGGATTTTTGGGTCCTATATGAAATTGAGGTGCATCTATCATACACAGATCAGTGCCCTCAGGAATGTGGACCTTAGGTTTAGGTAAGTGGGAAGGGGCAATGTATATACTGAGGTTAAAGGTAAGAGGTAGTGTATGGATAAGGTTAAGATGGAGAGGTGGCGATATTCGGTCATGGGTAGGCAATGGGTTGTTGGTAACATTTGGCCTTTGAGGTGGAGCTTGTGGTAGAGCTATGATTTTACAGTCTATGAGATCCTGGATCTCATGGTAGAGACAAATGCATCGGTCGGTTTCATGGCCTTATTGCTGGTGGAAAGTAAAGTATTTGGATGCATCATGCCTGGGTGGAAGTGGATCAAGAAGAGGTCAAGGATCACGAAGTTTGAGATGGCCTTTTTCTACTAGCATTTTTAGGGTCGGGTTGGGGTCATATAAAGTGGATGGAAATCATGATTCGGGAATCAGTTTCAATTTAGGGTTGTGGGGTGACATCAGTAAAAGGGTTGGCTGTTTTAGTTGATGTGGTGACAGTACTAACTTCTGATGGCTTCGTGGCTATGTTACTACTGCTAGTAACATTGGAACCGCTAATGAAAGTCTTTCTCACGAGTTCCTTCTCATCTACAATGATCTCTTGTGTAGACTCGACTTTCTTCGCGCCCCTTTTCGGAGAGCTCAAATTGGTCATTACAGTTCGGACTCCTGTCACGGTTCTGAATCTAATCTCACAAAGTACAATGTGAGACTGATAAACATCAAAGAGTCCAATCCGACAAATCATTTTTGGAAAATCAGATTTTGAATCAAATAATGCCAAAACTGGACTGCTTTGCCAGATTATAGAGCCGCCACCTAAATATTTTATTTTTGGGAAATTTAGGAAGCCCTAACTCGTGCCAAAGGCCACATGTCCATCATCACCAAAGTTGCCTCGGCTTGGAAACTTGGGTACGAGAGGGGAAGGTCCTGAAATGATCACCCCCACTCGCCCGATCAAAGATCGGCCTTTACTAAACATGATATGTTGTTTTATAAACCTCATGTGTTCTTATTCCAATTATTTAGCTAACTTTACTATGTGATGCACACACAAGTATACACTAAATCGCGAGAATTGGAACAAATCAACTCATGTTTGTTTTCAAAAATGGTTTGAAAGTGCCACTCTCAAGTGGGCTAAAACGCGGATTTGTCAGCTCAAGTGGGCTTAAAACATGATTTTGCCACTTCGCAAAGTGGGCTTAAAACTCACATTTGATGAATTGTTCTAATTCAAGCAACAAAGCCTTCATCCACAGGCATTCATGCAGTTAACCAATTAAGCAAATAGCCTCATGGCAAGCATGCTATCATGGCATCACTCACACTCATGCAAGTATGCTAAAGCGTAAAACTTACAGTGTACTCCGAGCCAAAACAAAAGCTAGTTAGAAACAATGCATAATCCTAACTATGTTAACAATGCCTAATGCAACACATGCAATACTGCAACTAAATAGGCTCGGCTATCTAAGATGGCATATGAATGCGACAATTTAATACACGTATTCAAATAAGTATTGAAATACAATGCAGTTTGAATGATGCGCCGAGCCTCAGTGTATGCAAGACAAATGAATGAATGCAAACATATAAGCATAAGGTATGCTAATTAAACATGATACCTAATCTAACCATCAAAAGCGATTAAATAAAATGGAGAAAGACGTGGGGTTGGAAGACATGCACACACACACGCACACTTATTACAACATTGCGCCCTCTCGAAGGAGGGTCCGAATAAATAAGCTAAGCTAATTATTACAAAACAACTAATCAACTATTCTAAGCTAATTAATTATTACAAACCAAATTGAATCTAATAATTAGCTACGCTAACTAATTAAAGCAATAAAATGGCCTCGTGGGCAAGGGAGACATGCATGTTCGGTTGGCTTCTTCCCGAAAATCCACCGCTTTGCCTTTGGATGCCTCTGTTTGCACTTTGTTTTGATCTCTGAACCTTACACCAATTAACAGACTGCATTTGCTCCAAAATAGGAACACTTTGAACAACTCTTCAACTGGTGGCTGATCGACTACCATAGGTGGCTGTCGACCACTGCCACTGGCTGATCGGCCACTATTTGTGGCTGTCGGCCACCACTCGGCCACCCTTTCCCTGGAATTCTCTTTTTTGCTGCAATGGAGAGCAAACAGAGGCAAAGCAGTGTATTCTTCAAGGAATGTGTGTACTGCCACCTCCTTATCATGTCTCAAGCTCAAAGGAGTATGGCACTTGGCTCTCAAGCCACCAATCAAGCATTTTCATGCATGATGGCCAAAGAACCAAGCTTGTACAAGCTTAGTGAATGCGCACATAAGACTCAAAGTGCCACCACCCTATCATGCATGATCAAGGGCAACGACGACCAAGAAATGTAACACGTTTCATCACTTTGAGTATGAAACGTCCCACACTTCTTTTGTTTGGATTAACGTCTGATCCAAACACATGCAATGCAACACAAATGCTTATCTTGGTCAAGTTTTACTTTGCTCATTTTGTTTACTCATTTTAGCATTACCAAGCCATTCTTTAGTCAATTTGTCCAAAGTGATTGTCCTCTAATGAGAGAGGGGTCAACCAAAGGATGGTTTAAGACATGAGAGAGATCATGCCTTTGGCTAGGAGGAACCCTTAAAAGAGAGTTAAAGCTATTGAGCACAAGCTCTATCTCAAGTTTAAACACAACCATAAGGTTAACCAATTCTCAAAACAAATAGGAAAATGAAGAAATGAGGGACGTTGCAGACTTTTTAGTGCTGAAATGGCATGACACATAATGCTAAAAACATGCAAGCAACACATGCACAACATGTTGAAAGCCAAAAACATCAAAGCTAGTGAAGAGCATTACACTAGAGGCATGCAATACTAAGCTTAAATGACCAAATCAGCTCTGGACAGAGCTTAAACATGCCAAATTAGTAGCCAAAACATGCTGAGATAGAAGCATAAAATGCAAGAAAATCATGCTCATGTGTTGACTCACAAACAAGGCTCAAAGCACAACTCTCAAAAGCAATAAAAGAGTGATAGAAGTGAGAGTGTGACAGAGCTACATGCACTGAAAACACATGCAAAACAATGCTATAGCATGCAAACAACCCATGCAAAGCATGTTAGAGACCTTGAAACACAAAGCTAGTGAAGGCTTTTACACTATAGCTATACAAAGCATGAGTCATATGACCAAGACCACCCAAAACAGAGTTAAAGCATGCTAAACCAGTGACTAAAACATGCTGAGATCAAGTCACAAGGAGGTAGAAAAACATGCTTACATGCTAGGCCAACTACACATGCACACAAGACACAAGGAGGGGAGGCCACCCCCTCCTTTTTTGGACTTCAAAACCAACTTTTTACCATTGAAATTCCCTTGGAATTCAGTGGTTAAAAGGCCTAGAAAAGGGTGTTTCAAAAGCTTTGAAAGATGGCTCAAAAGGCTTTATAAGCCAAAGAGTAAAAGGAGGAAACCACCCCCTAACTAAACAAGGTTCAAACCACCATTTTAAAACCTCAAACATAGAGTTTTTTTTGGAGGTTAACACCAGCCTCAAAGTAGCATGTAAAGATGACCAAATAATAAACTAAAGCAAAGCTTAAAAGGGACAAGTCCTTACCCTTGAAGCACATCAACAAATAGCACAATTTCTGAGCCAAAACCAAGCTAAGACCTCAAACCAAGCCACAAAGAACCTCAACTCCAAGGTGAAGGTGTTTGGCTAAGGGTCTTAGAACAAATGTGTAGAGAAAACTCACTTTCAAGCACTAAATAGGAAGAAAGAGAGAATTCTAGAGAGAGAGAGAGAGTGAAATTTTGCTCACAAATTTTCTGAACCCTCAAAATAGAGGAGAAACCCCCCATTATATAGAAAAACAAGCCAAAAGCTTGGCTTCATCATTCCATACACGTGTATGGAGGATACACTTAGTCATCAACAGCTGGCACAGCTGGCAAATAAATATCTGAAAAAGGAGAAAAATGGCTGTCGGCCATCAGTAGTGGCCGACAGGCCACACATGTAGCCGATCGGCCATCAATGTGGCCGATCACCCACCACTGATGGTCGGCAAGCACAATGGCCGACAAGCCACCCTCCCCTCCAGATTCAAAGAAACAAGCTCTTGGTCCACAACCAAGCACAAAACGGACAAGTTGAAAGGCTCCAAGGCAAGGCGCTCAGCCGAGACCTTCAGAGACTCAAAACAAACATGAGCATGCACAATCATCGGGTGTTCAAATAATGACGTCCAAGTCTTGAGGACGGTAAAAAATGAGGTGTCTACACCTTGTTTCATAGCATCTTTAATTTAGACTCTTATCTCATGCAAATCTTTGAAAGTAAAGAGTGGGAGAACTATCATTTTTTGTAACATCTTGCCATGAAGGTTCCTTACCACTATCCGGATCTAATCTTTTTTTGAAGGCCTAGTAGTCATCATAGCTGTCTTAGCCCTCCATCTTGTTATGAATTCAATAATGCTTTCTTTTGGTTCTTGATGAGTGGCTTCCAAATCTTGAGTGGTTACTTCAATTTGTGTATTGTAGGAGTACTGAGCGACAAATATCTTAGCCAATTTTTCCTAATTTGCTTCACTTTGTCCTCCATTTTAGTATACCAAGTAGCAGCAATTCTTGATAAAGTCCTCCCAAACAAAGGCAATTTTTTAGGACGAGTTAGACCCATGGGTGGTTTCAAAATATCTGGAAATAGGTGGATATATACCATAGGGTCTCCTGATCTATCAAATCGGTCAATATGTGGCATTTTGAATCTTTCCGGTGATTTAACAGCTGCTTCTGTATATCGGTCCTCAATATCAAGAATGGAATTGATCCCCTGGGATTTCTTGAACTTCTGTAACTTGGCTATATTTAGCACAACTGGATCAAACTCAACGATATCAAGGGGAAAAAATCCTTCAACTAGATGTACCGGGATTCTAGTAGTAGGAGCTTGGGCCAATTCTTTTGGTTGCCCAAAACTTGGGAAATTCTCAATTGGTGGAGGTGGGTCT